>RPOG01001266.1:0-48855 GCA_008086565.1 Thalassoma bifasciatum
GCTGATCTCCCATGATGCACTGGGAGGAAAACTGAACCAGCACAAAGACGCTTTTACTGAGGACGCTGAGTGAGCTTGATTCTGGGTTGTTCTTTTCTTTTTTTAAAGTTACTTTTCTTTTGGACTCTTATTGTGGAGGAGGCTGACTTCCTGCTGTTTTTAGCAGTTCCTTCCTGTTTGTTCCGCTGCAGTAAAACACCCTGTTCTGTTGTGAACATCATGTTGGAGGAAATCTTCATATAAAACCTGAAGTTTGGCTCGTGTTGACATCTTTCTGTCACAGCAGGGTTGGGGGGGCGGGACCAGAATTTAAAGGAACAGTACAACATTTTTTTACAGAGTTTAAAGGGGGAGGTCTGGGGGAGGCTTGGTGGTTTCTCTGCACCATGTCTGTGTATTTTGTGACTTGATGAAAAATGAGACGTGAGAATCTGATGTTTGAGATAATAAATAAATCTTTTAAGGAAAACTCTGAGGCAGCTGGAGTACAGGTGAAATACAGCACAAAGGTAACGACATCCTCAGCACGGCGTGTTTCAGTGGGAAGATGTTAGGGCGGCAAAATCAGAAAGATAATAACATTTTTATTTCCTTTTTCCTGTTCCAGCAGCACTTTGTGGTTGTGGAGTCCCTCAGGGAAATGTCCTGGGTCCCCTTCTGTTTTTCTAAAGCCAAATCTTTACTGCTCACTTTTTCAATTTGCTTCTTTTTCCACAAATGTCACCTGATTCAGACAATTCAAACTTCAAAACATTCAGCTCAATCAGGACATCTGCGCTCTTTCTTTTCACATCCATTTCACAAAAACTTTCAGAGATTTTTCACTTTTTTTCACAACTTTGGCCCCATTGAAATGAATGGGGGATCTTTTATTCCCATTCAAACCCTCCTAATTTAGCCGTTTTTTTGTCGTGCCATAATTCATGTTATTGTTCATTTCTTAAAATGTGTTTGAAAAAAAAAAAAAGGAAGTAATCACACCAAAAAAATCAATTCTGCAATACAGGGAAGAATAATCACTCTGACATTACTTTAGCAAATCATTCAGCCCTAGTTACCATGGAGACCTTTGATCTCACACAGCTGGTTACACTAACTAATCAACTCTGAAGAACGAAGATAGATGTGGGTTTAAATATCTGCAACACAATGCACAGAGTTAATGCTGTTTGTTTATGTGGGGTCACTCAGGTTTCTGTGAATTATTGTCACCTACTGGAATAAATCAGCACAATTACAACACAACAACACTAATGTTAGATGGTCTGTGAGATAAAAATGAAGAAACACGAAAGAAACCGTTGTAAATTTGCTCATTTCATACCTTAGAAGAGATATTTACCTCTATGAAATTCAGAAAAGCCAGTACAATTCACTTTTCTTATTTCAACTGACAGCCTACGTGGATAAATTGGATAGTTTTGTATTTTTTTCCAGCTGTAGAAAGATGAAGTCAGTTGGGTCCAAATGTATTATAAATAAATGATACATATTGGTGTAAGATTAAAATTAGATATGTTGACTTTGCTGTAAGAAAAAAAAGCAGGAACTTTCTCCCTGAATTTGTTATTTTTCTAAATGAATTAAAAATGTTTCTTGAACCATCGAAAATAATGAAGGGACCAAAAACAAACACAAAACAAATACAATTTGTTTATTTATGATACAGTTAAACATAAAGTGTGTAGTTTGTAGTTGGAGGTTTTGAAAACCGTGATACACACGCTCTCTGCTCTGATTGGCTGATTGGATCCACCTGCTGCTGCTCATATAAACCACACACACACCTGTGCACCTGTCACACAGGTAAGAGGACTCTGCTGTTCCACACCAGCTCATCAGGACTCTACTGATCCAGATTCAGGTCAGTGGGACTAACTCCAGGTCCAGGTTCAGGTCTGAGTCTGGTTTAGAGAAGGAGGCAGATGATGACATCACTTTCTGGTTTTTACCTGTTAAAGGTTTGATCACCTTCAGGTTCAGAGGAGTGAGATCACTTCCTGTCCTGATCCTCTTGATCTGGACCTGACCCTCTTTCTGGTCTCTGTCTCTTGCAGACCCCTCGTCATGGCAGCTGGATCGTCCCTGAGGAACCTGGTTCTGACTCCAGACCGGATCCCGAGTTTCTTCGTCCCTCGCAGCCCCTTCCTCTCCCCGCGGCCTCGCCAAACCCCATCGGACTTGACCAGACTTCTGTCCGACCACGATGACGACAGCCTAGAACCGAGCCCCCCTGCAGACCCTCAGTCCAGGAACCTGCTCCGCCCCCCTACACCCCAGGTCAGACGACCCCGCCCTGCTGTGGACTCTGCAGACGTGGACCTGACGACCCGTGCAGCTCTGTCGCTGCCTCACGTGGGGAAGGTGACCACGCCGTACGGTTTCAGGGCCGTGTTGGCTGCGAGCCCCTGCACCCGTCGTAGGGAATCCCTGTTTCACCGGAACAGACGTGTGACGGTGACGGACGAGGACCTGCAGGACTCAGAGGCTCCTCCCACTCCTCCTGCCGGTCCCAGCAGGTCCAGGGTCCTGATGCAGCCGGTCAGAGCTCTGGGTCTGCAGGTGATGAAGGAGCTGAAGAAACCCGCCGCCATGCTGAAGGCACTAAGCCCCGCCCCCAGGAGGTGATGCTGACCTGTGACAATAAAAAAAAGACTGTTTAAATTTTAATATGAAGTTTTAATAAAGTATTTGACATGATGTGACCTTTGACCTTCATTCTTTACTTTCACTGGGAGAATACGTGTGACACGGCGCCCCCCGGGGGGTCACTCAGTGCTCATCCTCTACAGTTTTTCTGCTGCACTTTGAAAGGGAGAGACCTTTCAAAATAAAACAATCTTACAGGTTTAAGTTAGAACAGTAAGATTTTATTTTTAAATTTGCATTACATAAGGATTTTCTTACTCAAATTTTTGACCGCCTCATATTCTTGACTTTGATATCACATTAAAATCATAATTCTTAAGAATTTGACTTGGTTTTTACAATATTTAGACTTTTTAATCTCAATATTATGACTTTTTTCTGATAATTTTGACTTTAAAACTCAAAATGTTGGCTTAGACTTCTTAAAATCTCAAAATGTCAACTTATATCATATTTTTCATGTTTTTTCATAATTTTGGTTCTTCGCTCACAATTTCCCTTTTTTTTTTTTTTACCTTATTATGTTGACAATTACTTCAAAAATTTTGACTTTACATCCCAAAAATTTCAATTTTTACTGTATAAGTTTAACTTTTTATTCAGAATTTTGGCATTGTTGTTCAAAATTTTGACATTTTACTTCGTAATTTCAACTGTCAATATTAAAATATTGTTTTTATCATTCAAATTTGACTGAATATGGGCAAAAAAAAATGCTGAATAGGCCAAATCTTTTTTATTTTCTTACGTGGAAATGTCCTTCTAAACTAATATGTAGATAAAGAATACATTACATGTAACTCTTTGGAATTTTTTTTTATTTAATTATTTTTTAACCGAAAGAAAAGAAAGAAACCACCAAACAGAGGTGCTGGACTTTTAAACCAGTGGTTCCCAAAGTGGGGGTCAGGACCCTTTGGGGGGTCGCGAGACATTGATAGGGGGTCATGGAATGTGTCCCAAAATCGAAAACTATGAACAATTCATGAACATTTTATCCATTATTGTGAGAATAAAAGCAAAAATTGGGGTGAAAGATAATATAAAATTATGCAAACAGAAAATGTTTTATCTGTTTTTCACATTTCTTTGTTCAAGTTTGATGCCGTGAACTCAGCAAAGTGCACATTAGTCTGTAAATTTTCTATCGATCAGTTAAATTAAGTATCCTCAGGGAGGGTTTTGTTTGTTTTTGTCTGTTTTTGGATTGGCCCATTAGTGTTGCACCACAGCAGGGGGTCACCAGTCCCTAACGCTGCTATTTTGGGGGTCACAGGCGGAAAAGTTTGGGAACCCCTGTTTTAAACCATAATAAAAATCTTTTTTTTTGTTAAATATCTTTGTGAAACTCACCCTCTCAGTAATAAAAGGTGTTTTTCATAATTTTCGGCTGGGAAATATGTGATTTTACATTTTGATATTTGAGTGAAAGCGGGTGAAACTCTTTTTCAGTAAAATAAACGGTTACTCTCCCTCTCGGTAGCTGTCGGCAGTCTTCGGTAGTTTTCGGCAGTGTTCGGCAGTTGTCGGCAGGGGGCGTTCGTGTTCCTCGGAGCCGAAGCGCTTCCCGCCATGTGACGGAAAGAGGAAGAACGTGCAGTTAGCCGTGACGTCACAGTGGAAATGTAGTTTTTGAGCTGAGTCTCTTCGTGGCGGTGAGTGAGTTTCTATTCTGACTTTAAACCGGATTAAACCCCGTTCACACACTCCGGGACTCAGACTGGGGGTCTGGGAGTGGGTCAGACCCGGTGTGGACCCGGTACCGGGTCAGAGACTCGGTGTGTGTGTGTGTGTGTTAGCTGTTAGCCTGTTAGCACAGACAGCAGAGTGATGCTGAAAAACAGAAACAGATTAAAAACAATTATACATAAATGAAATATACAAAATTTAACACTGTAGTCTGTTAATATTTAGTCTGACAGACTGTAATCTGAGATTTAAAGCTTTATTCTCTGTTTCAGGCTGTTTAAAAGCGTTTTTTATTTTCATACTGTTAGATTTCCTTTTTTATTACATTTAAAATAATCAATTCTGAGTTTACTGAGGGATTACTGTTTTCTATTTATTTTTTTCAGATTATATAAACATGCCTACATACATTTTTCACCTTGCTTTTACCATTTTCTCTTAGATCTAACTAAAGCACTCTTGGCTTTTTTTTCATAACATTTTATTTGTTGCAGTTGTCAAATCTTCTTTACCTTCTCCAGACAAATTCAGTTTATATGATGATTTTTATAATCTTTGTGACCATTTGAGATTCTCTCTTTGTTGTTCTGAAAATCCTTTTACTCATTAATATTGCACAATTCAGAATTGCCAATGATTTTTTGGGGGTTTATTTTTGAAATTCTTTACTCTTGGAACGCATCTTTTTTTAATTTCTCATGTACATTTTTTCTTTCAAAAAGTTCTGCCTCAGTGCCCCCATTATTGTTGCCATGGTTACGACATGTAACTGATGTTGTGGTTGTGGTTTAGCATGTCAACATTAAGCATTTGCTGCAAGAAAGTGTTTAATGTTGAAGTGGGGCTCAGCATTTTAACCCTGAGCTTTCCCTGCATGGAAATTCATGAGTGTTGAGATGCAGGGCTCAGCATTTCTACATCGGGCACACCCCTCTAGTTTAAAATGAGATTACTAGTGATGTCACTAATGATGTCATCATTACTCATGATGTCACTATTTCAGAGGTCATGTGTCTCCACGATGAACCCGTTTCACAAACGCCACAAACTGAACCCGACCAGCTCCAGCCCCCCCGCAGCTGGATCCCCAAGACCCAGCACTCACCTGCCCTCCCATGATGCTTCGCTGCAGCCTCCACCTGCAGGGGGCGGAGCCAGAGAGGAGGAGGAGGAGGAAGATGAAGAAGATGAAGGTTACCTGCTGGTGGAGGAAGACACGACAGACTCCAGCCTCATCATCACCATGGGTAACACACACACACACACAGGCACACACACCTTCATCAGTCCACCTGTCTCACCTGTCTGTGATTTACCTGTTTGTTTTAGAGGACAGCCAGGTGGGGGGTAAGGCCTCGAGGAGGAGGTCAGGGAGGAAGAGGAAGAGGAAACCCGCAGCAGAGGACGTCAGAGGGGGCGGGGCCTCAGAGAGCGAGGAGGAGGAGGAGGCGGAGTCTTCAGTGGATATGGAGATCAGCAGACAGCTCGACCAATCACTGGAGACCAAATCCAAACAGCACAACCTGACCACGGTCAACGTCAGGAACATCATCCACGTGAGTCCAGACTATTGACTGTATATAAAATAAACAGCGTGCTTCCGCCTGTCACCGTTCTATGTTTTTGAAGCCAAAAAACCCCGTTTCTCTAGCCGCCATTGTTCAGCCAGAGTCTGCGCAGTAGAGAATTTCAGGTGGAGCCAAGTGAAAAAGAGAAATAAAAATATTTATTTCTCCTTCTTCAGAAGGTTTAGTCTCCTTTTGGCTCTTTCCTGAAGTTTCTTATATCCCCGATAAAAAGTACTCACGAACGGCAGCTGTCAACTATCGTAAAACGAAACTTATATCGCGGTTTTTAACGTCCAATAACTAATGAGAAACTAACTTCTCAGAAAAAAAAACACCTGAACACCATGCAGCCAGATGACATCATCATACCACCTTAGAGTAAGGATGAGAGAAATGTTTCTACGAGGTATCGTAATTTTTTAAAGTTTTCCCGGCTCATATCTGGAATACATGGGGAGGCGGGGCTTATGACCTATACTGCAGCCAGACACCAGGGGGCGGGGCTTATGACCTATACTGCAGCCAGACACCAGGGGGCGGGGCTTATGACCTATACTGCAGCCAGACACCAGGGGGCGGGGCATCTGCTGGAGGCTTCAGTTTGTGCCGCACGTTGTTACGTCCACTCATTATACAGTCTATGGTCCAGGATCAGGACCAGAGCTCAATTTAACACAGCTGTCTTTTATTTTTTTCATCTTTATATAACCTTGACCTTTGACCTACAGGAGGTGATCACTAACGAACATGTGGTGGCCATGATGAAGGCGGCGATCAACGAGACAGAGGCCATCCCTCCATTTGTGAGTGTCAGCCAATCAGGACGCAGAGCTAGATCAAAGACAGGATGATGTCAGATTATAACCGTTACCTAGGTGATGCTAATTTACCAGATTATAAGAGAAAAAAAAATCAGATTAATGTTTTTGTTTCACTTTCTCTTCCTCAGGAGCCAAAAATGACTCGATCCAAGTTTAAAGAGGTGGTGGAGAAAGGAGTGGTGAGAAAACCCGTCTGTCTGTCTTTATTTCTGTCTGTCTCACCTCTCTCACCCGTCTCACCTCTACCTCTCTCTCTCTGTCAGGTGATTCCAGCCTGGAATATTTCTCCCATTAAGAAGAGCAGTGATGTCATCAAGGTGAGGGTCAGTCATGTGATTAAAAGGTTTTGAATAGTCGCACTTATAGCAGCTATTCCAAGTAAAAGACAACGGTTAAGAAAATCATTTTTTGATTTTCAAGACATGATCTGTTCTCTTTTTTGTTTCTTTTGATCCAATTATTCAGTGGTTTTTATTGCTTATTGTGTTTCTTTATTTTAATTTTTTTTTATCACACGACATTGATTGCATAATCGTAGAGAAACCCATTTCTACCAGTTGAAAAAATAACTTTGTAGGCATTATTTTTGATCTAAATTAAGTTGAAATTTCAAGATAATTGAAATATAGAATTTCAACTGTTATCTCAATGTCAAAGTTTAAACTTATTATCTCAAATTTTCGACTGTATTATCCTTAAATTTTTGCTTTCTCTCATGATTTTGACGTTTTTCTCACAGTTTCAACATTTTATTTCATTATTTTGACCCTTTTGTCTTAACATTTTATCTCCAAATCTAATTTCTATTTTTGTCCTTATCCTGAAACTTTGGCTTTCTGTCTCATAATGCTGACCTCATTTCTAATTTTGATGTTGACAACTTAAGTTTTTGAACTTTTATTTTGAAATTTCTACATCCGGTTTCATAATTTTGACTTTATCACTTAGATTTTTGACATTTTATCCCAAAGTTTTGACTTTGTATCACAAGATATTGACTTAGTTTGTGTTTCAAATGTCAACAAAAAGTCAGCTTTGAACAAAATGAAACCATCAAACAGATCTGATGGAGTTTTAATCACTCTAACTTTGTATAATCTCGGACAAAGTTCAGAGTTAATTCTCCAAAACGAAAAAAATTAACCTGCAGTTTGCTGTCTAAAGAAGTTGCAGTCAGAGCTTTTATTTTGAAAGGTCAGCACTGTAGCTTCCTCTCTGTGTTCAGGCCCCTCAGTTCGTGGACATCCCTCTGGCTGAGGAAGACTCCTCTGATGAAGAGTATCACCCTGATGAGGAGGAGGAGGACGAGACCGCGGAAGACGTGAGGATCCGCTCTGATTGGCTGCTGCTCGGTGCCACAGTGACAGAGGGTTAATCTGTGTGTGTGTGTGTGTGTGTGTGTGTGTGTGTGTGTGTGTGTGTGTTTCGCAGACCTTCCAGGAGAGCGACATGGAGAGCTCTGCCTCCTCCCCCCGGGGGAGTCGTCTGACCCGGGGGGAGGAGGACAGCTGCAGCCCCTGGCAGGTGAGAGGACGGCAGGTGGATGATGTCATAGTTCACCTGAAGGTCACAGGCGATCAGCTGGAGGCTCTTTATGACCTCACTTGTTGATTTTATTCTGTCTATGTGACCCTGAAGCCCCGCCTCCTCAGCGCCTGTGTTTGTGTCGTTTCCTCAGACTTCTCGCTGCCGCTCCCGGCGTCTGAGAGCCACGTCGCTCACCATGGGCCCGCCCCCTCCTCCTAAAGCCCCGCCCCACAGAGCCGTACCTGACAGCAGCTTCCTGGAGAAGCTCCACGCCGTGGAGGAGGAGCTCGCCGTGTGTCTGGAGCCGTACCCGGTGAGAGAAACGGGCGACAGGTCAGGGGGAAAAAAAAGATCATTTCATCTGTGACATCATTAACTAATCTTCTCTGTGATTGGTCAGCCGCTGTCAGAGTCGGAGGATGAGGCGGGGCTGATGGCGTACAGGACCAGGTCCAAACGTCCTCTACGTGACGTCCCGCTGGGGCAGCTGGAGGCGGAGCTAAGAGCACCTGACATCACACCTGACATGTACGACTCAAGCTCCGCCCACGAGGACAGGGAATGGACTGATTGGCTGAGAGGGTTGATGACCTCAGACATCGATAACGAAGGTGAGTGTGTCTGTAAAACACCTGATTGTTGTCTCAGTGTCGCCCCCTGCTGGTCTGTTAATTAATGCTGAATAATTTGGATAAAAAAATATAAATGTGATTCATTGAGCAGTTAGTTTTAGTTAGTTTTATATTATATGAGAATTCTTATTTGAATAAATCCACCAAAAAAACACTTTTTGCATGTTCAGGTGCCTCTTAAAAGTTAGAATATTGGGAAGAAGTGACTTTTTACATCCCTCATTTCAGAAAGTGTAACCCTGACATTATATAGACTCACCTAAAATATTTTTTACGTTTTATTATTAACATATTAGTTTTCTTTCTCACTCTTTTAGAGGAGTGTGATGATGAAGATGATCCTGAGTATAATTTCCTCGCCGACGTCGATGAACCCGACCAGGAAGATTACAGAGACGACAAAGCTGTTCGCATCACAAGTAAGTACACACACACACACACACACACACACACACAAAGTGAGGTCACCCTGAGGTCATGTGATTGACATGTTTCATTGATCATTTTGTTTGTTTGTTTGTTTACAGAGAAGGAGGTGAATGAACTGATGGAAGAGCTATTTGAAACTGTGAGTGTCTTCAGTCCACACAAACACACACACACACGCACACACACACACACACACACACACACACTCCCTGTCGCTCACTGTGTCTCTGCTCTGCAGCTGAAAGAAGACCTCACAGGACAGGAGGTGGAGGAGGAAGAGGAGGAGCCTCAGGAGGAGACACACGCTGCACAGACACACACACCTGAGGAGCAGCTCATCCAGTGTGTATCTCACACACACACACACACACAGGCTGTTTTCCAAACCACCTCCTACTTCCACATGTAGTCTGTAGTGTGACTGTTTTGTTGGACCTGTTTAGTCGTATACTACTCTGGATTTCTGTTTCAGGAAGTGGAGCTGATGGTTTTTTTAATGTTTAACTTTATCATAAATAAATCCATGAGAACATTTCAGTCATTAATTCACCACATCAATCAGTGGTGAAGTTACAGGAGCAAAAAAAGTAGATAAGTTAAATTAGATGTCAATGAGATACAAAGGAAAATAAATAAATGAAATTAAGCATGTGAAGGAAGTTATAAATTTTGAGAATTTTTATGTTTTTTTCATTATTTTTAGTGGCTCAAGGAACAATTTTGATTCATTTAGAAAAACAACAAATTCAGGGAGAGATTAGAGTCCTGATTTTATCAAATTTGTAAAGGTATAAAAGTTTATTACAGCAAAATCCCCATATTTGATTTTTAATCTTGCACCAAAAGTTGTCGTGTATTGAAAATAAATCTGAAACAAACTCACTTTTTATTTTTCCAGCTGGTGTAAAAACTGCGTCCTCATTACCCACGTAGGCTGTTAGTGTAAAATAAAAAGTGATAAATGATTTAGGGGCTTTTATGAATTTGGTAAAAGTAAACAGCTCTTTCATGATGAAGTGAGCAGATTTACCGCTGTTTCTTTCCTGTCACTTCACTTTTATCTCTGGGACCGTTTCACATTTTTGTTGTTGTGTTGTAGTTGAGCTGATTTATTCCAGTAGGTGTCAGTAATTCACCTCAACCTGAGCGCCCCCAAACTGACAAACGCCATTAGCGCCGTGCATTGTGGGAAACAGTACGCCAGGTAGACTGGTCCGTTACAGACTGAGAAATTTTCCCGGATCAGTAGAAACATCCGGGAACTTGTAGTTTACTACAGATCTTGCAAGTTTTCGCATACTGCCTACTAAATACTGAATTTCAGCCGAAGTAGGAGGCATCGCTAGTGTAGTAGAAGGTTTGGAAAACAGCCACAGTCTGTCCTCTGTGCGCAGTGATTCCTCTGACGTGTGTTTGTCTCCAGCAGAGCAGAGGAGGAGCAGGAGGAGGAGCAGGAGGAGGAGCAGCCAATCACGAAGCTGCGTACGGTGAAGCAGCAGCTGGAGCTGATCAGGAAGAGACGGCAGCTGGGTCTGCCCACACACACACTCAGTAACACACACTCCGAGTGTGAGGAGCCGTATACGCTGAGGCTGGACAACGGTCAGAAGAACCGCCTGAGGCAGCAGCTGCAACAAGTACAAACACACACACAGATCAGCCAATCACCAATCACTTTTATTGATCATCACACACGATTATTAATTCAAAGGGTTTTTAGTGACTGTAAAAACACGAGAAAAGTCCACCCACACTTTAAAACACATCCTTAGAGATGACCCACTCTACTACCGAGCCACAACCAGCAGGATAAGGAAAATTGCTCTAAATGCAGTCAGAAAAAGGGCAAATTAGATAAACTTGCAATACTCGAGGGCAGTGCAATATTTCTATAAACTGTGACATAGTACTCGATAAACATTTTTTTGCAGTTATTTTTTATTCTCTACAAACATTTGTTGAAAACTACTTTTGCAAGAGGAACAATCTAGTTGGTGACAAGTAGCAAAAACAGCCAGAAGTAACAATAACAATCGTTCTAAGATGGCCAATTATGGTCAAGAAGCAGCAAAAATTGGCAAGAAAATTGAGAGAAAACTTGAGAAATACTCAGAAAGTAGCAAAATAAATTGTCCAAAATTGTGAAAAATGGAGTGGAAAGATACAGAACTGGCCCAAAAGCAACAAAAATTGGCAAAAAAATTCTGAAAAGATTTGGAAAATAGTGAGAAAGTAACAACTTTGGGGGGAAATACGGGGAAAAAAATCAATGCAAAGTGGTAAAGACAGCCAAAGGCAACCAAAAAATGGCAAGAAAGTTGAGATAAAACTTTTAAAAATGGTCCAAAAGTGGTGAAGAAAAAGTGAAAAATGTCTAACATAGGCAAAAAAAAGCAGTCTGGGGTGGCAAAAAGTAAAAAAATTGTCATGGATTTTGTCAAACACATAAGATGATTTGCAATATTGGAAAAACAATCACAGTTAGATTATTTTTGCAAAACATGATAGCAAAAATGTGCAAAAATGATCTAATTCGATTTAGTGTGTGATCATTATTAGGTTGAGTGTTGTGAGCTGCCCTCTGCCTCCTGACTCTGTGGTTCTTTCTGTCTTTCAGCACGTTCAGCTGCTCACTCAGATCCACCTGCTGAGTTCACCTGTGACCAAACTCCAGAGTGAAGCTGAGACCACCAGACAGTTCCTGGTAACACACACACTCAATGTTTACGTTATTGCAAACTAGATTAAGGCCCAATTCCAATTCCTGTCTTAACCCTCAATCTTGTTCGCCCTCAAAACCAAGTGTTAAGGTCTATCTTGTGACTTAGAAATGGGACACCCTGGGGCGCGGATGGCCGAGTGGATAAGGCTGCGCACCATGAGGCTATGTCCTCGAGCGGCCCGGGTTCGAGTCCGACCTGTGGCCAATTTCCCGCATGTCACTCCCCACTCTCTCTCCCCTTTCCGACACTATCCACTGTCCTCCTCTATAATAAAGGCACAAAAAGCCAAAAAAATAACTTAAAAAAAAAAAAAGAAATGGGACACCCCTTAAATGCAAATGAAATTGTTGTGGACTGTCTGTCAGTTATTCCTTGGGTTAGCGTTATCAAAAAAATATCTGTATAAATAACACAACCACGGACATATTCAGCTGTCACAGCAAACCATAGTTTATTGAAAGGTAAACACCAGCTATAACTATCGTTACATAACTCTGCAGCTACAGGAGATGACATTAGCCCGGTCATCTTATACCATTATCGGCACAAGCATGTTATATAGGCTGTTATCTTGATAAACAATTACATTACCACGGAGAAAAATGACCATTTTGTAACGTTAACTAACTTAAACGATAGCAACACGGCTTGTCCGCACCGGACGCTATTGACAAAAGATTATAAAATAAAAATAAATGTTCTGCAACAATGAGGTAAATAATCCTTGAAATGGGTCTAAACTAAGATAATACAATGGTTTTCGTAATATTTATGTCTCCATTAACAAAGAAAATACTTATATTTGTAGCTCGCCTTCTCTGCTGCTTTGGACGCCATGTTTATTTACTGAAAATACGAAATGCATTCTGGGTGTCCCTTAGTCCCAAGGATGGTGTCGGAAAATCTCAGTATTGAGGGAGATACAGCCTCAAACTTAACCCTCAACCTTAACTTTCTGAGAATCAGGACAGAACTTACACTTCATGGGAGTTTCACCCTAAGTGTCCTGCTGCAATATTTCTATCACAGACAGTGTAATATTTCTTTAACCTCTCTCTCTCTCTCTCTCTCTCTCAGTGTGAATTAGAGCTGCTCGCTCACCGCTCAGAGCTGCTCTCGTCCTCCTCGGCTCGTTCTCCTCCCGTCAGCAGCGTCTTCAGAGCTCGTAACCTGCAGGGGGCGCTGCAGCTGCTGGAGGAGATGAGACAGGCGCCCATCACTTACCAGTCACAGCCCCGCCCCCCCGACTCCCGCGGACACAGTCAGTACCTCCACAGCAAAGCATGATGGGTCGTATTTATCGCACCTGGAGAGTGTGAAGCTCTGAGTATGATGTGTGTGTGTGTGTGTGTGTGTGTGTGTTTGCAGTGCGTAGTTTTCCCGTCATGCCCGCTGAACTCGCCTGGCTCTTCGCCACTCGCTCCGTGTTCCTCTACCCCGAGCTGCTGCCCTGCGCCAGTCTGGACCCTGCTCTCTACTGCCCCCGCAGGACGGCTGCCTTCACTGCAGCAGAGGACTGGTACACACACTCTCTCACACACACACACACACACAGTAACACACAGAGTCAGTGTATGCTCATGTGTCATGTTCTCGTGTGTGTGTGTGTGCAGCCTGCTGGTCCTGGGTCTCAGGAACATGGAAGGTTCCTCTGACCCCACAAAGCTGGTCTCACAGTTCCTGGTGAGGAAGACTCTGGTCCAGGTCCGACGACGGATCCTGCAGTGCTGCAGACCCGGTTACCCTGACAACATCGTTAAGGTGAGACACCGAGAACCAGTCTGTAGTGGTCTGAACAGGTCCCACATGGCGTTTATTTGTGTGTGTGTGTGTGTGTGTGTGTGTGTGTGTGTGTGTGTGTGTGTGNTGACTTTGTCTTTGCATGGTAGAGTTTGAACTGTCACTTGTAGATGTAGTGATGAACTGTGTTAACTGACAATGGTTTTCTGAAGTGTTCCTGAGCCCACGTGCTAATATCCTTTACACAATGATGTGGGTTTTTAATGCAGCGCCGCCTGAGGGGTCAAAGGTCACGGCCATTCAATGTTGGTTTTGGGCCTTGCTGCTTACGTGCAGAGATTTCTCCAGATTCTCTGAATCTTTTGATGATATTATGGTCTGTAGATGATGAAATCCATCAATTCCTGCAGTTGGACAAAGTTGAGAAACATTGTTCTTAAACTGTTGGACTATTTGCTCACGCAGTTGTTGACAAAGTGGTGAACCTGGCTCCATCTTTGCTTGTGAAGGACTGAGCCTTTTGGGGATGATGCTCCTTTTATACCCAATCATGACACTCACCTGTTTAAATCAACCTGTTCACCTGTGGAATGATCCAAACAGCTGTTTTTGCAGCATCAGCAACTTTAACAGACTTTTGTTCAACCTGTCCAAGATTTTTAGGAACGAGTTCTTATAATTCTTGTTGATAAAGATCAAAGAGGCTGAAGTAAATCTTGATTCTCTCTCTCTCTCTTACAGAGGAGTCTTCCTGTCATCTATCCAACAGTGAAACACTTTAACAGTCCGTCCGGCTCAGATCCTGAAGCCCCGCCCCCCACCAGGTCAAACGGGCCCCGTCACAGTCACCTGACCTTCCTCCGCGCAGCCACTCAGACTTACAGCTTCCCACCAGGAACCATGTATCCCCCCCGCCTCCCAAAAAACCTGGACTTTAGACGCATCGGCTTCATTCAGCTGAATAAGCACCTCCCCCCTCCCTCTGACTCCTCCCCCCTCCCTGACAAACACGCTGACTCCCCCTCTTCACCTCCTCCTGCTGCTCAAACTCCCCCGCAGCCCGACTCTTCCAGTGACATCATCAGGGAGCGAATCAGACGCCACTCCCAGACCCTCACCAGCAGCCCCAGGGGGAGGGGGCGGAGCTACGAGGAACCTCCCGAAACTGAAGACGCCTTTACACCCGGGAAGGAGGAGCAGGAAGGTGACGATGTCATCAGGACAAAAACAGAAGAAGATGAGGAGGAGGAGGAGGAGAGCGAGGTCGTACTGGCTCTGTCCGAGTCCTCGCCGAGCTCAACGGGAAGTGTCGCTCATGACCTGGAGGAGGAGGAGGAGGAAAGAGGAAGTACAGAAGAACAGGTGGGTCAGGTCAGACTGGGGTTTGTGTGTGTGTGTGTGTGTGTGTGTGTGACGACTCTGAAGATCAGTGCGCGGAGGTTTCTCTCTCCGTTGTCCTCGCCTATGATCTTTGTGTGTGTTTATGTTTGTGTGTACTTCCTGTTTCCTCACAGGTTTGTGATGCCGTCCAGGTGAGTCCGGGTGTCTCTGAAGACCTGCTGCAGGTCCTGGATCAGTTCTCAGCTAAGGGGCCCCTGGGGGCCTCTGGGGACCTGAAGGGTCTGTACTCCTCTCTGAGTGGAGTGCTGCAACCGTGGCCTCAGCTACTGCGAGACTTCGCCGCTTTCCTGAGTCCGGAGCAGGCGCGAAGCTGCGACCTTGTGAGTGACATCACTCTAGCATCACTCTGACATCACTATTGGCGCTTTTCCACTATACAATTCCAGCTCTACTCTACTCGTCTCTACTGGGTTTGTTTATCTTTTCCTCTAGCCTGACTACAGACTCACGGTGGGCGTGGATCTTATAACACAGCTGCGCTAAAGTGCTGCGCAGAAGTGCGTGCATGTTCATCTATAACGCCACACAAACATCATTTTGTACTAACATATGTGCCACCGTGGTCTTTAAAGGAAAAAACAAGCTTTAAAAAGATTTCATTAAAGTAATACAGCGGCTCAATGTGGGTCGTGTACTGTTGCCTCCATTTGTTGTCGGACCACGACGACGTGCGCCTCCTTTTGCTTCCTCGACGAAGGACTGTAGTTGAGAAGGGACCTAGGTCACTCTAGTGAAATTAAAAACTAAAAACCCGGACCATATCGTCTCTAAACAACAACATCAATCATTCTTCTTTGAACTGGTTTTCCTTTTTGGTTCCCTGTGGAAACATTTTAGTACAAACAATCAGAAAAAAACATGTTTCCATTTACTCTGTTAACTATGACATCCAAGACACTCAGTCAAACAGTTAATTTTTATGTCAAAATCTAAACTTTTATCTCATAACTTTGACTTTTTATCTAAAAAATTTTGACTTTTCATCTCAGAATTTGGACTTTGACATGTCACATTATTTATTTTTTATCTCATAATTTAAACTTTTATCTCAAGGGTTTGACTTTTTGTCTTAAAAATTTGACTTTTTATCTCAGAATTGGGATTTTTATCTTCCAATTTCGACTTTCTCATCTCTAAATTTGGAGTTTGAATCTCAGAGTTGGTTCTTTGACATCTCAAATAATTAACTTTCATCTCACAATTTTGACTCTTATCTCCTTATCTAAGCCTTTATCCCATTATTTTGACTTACTCATCTCAAAATTTTGACTTTTTATGTCAGAATTGGGACTTTGGACATGATGGATTAATGGACTGATTGGTGCTTAAAGACTCTCGTGGCAGACAGATCGCTCCTGCACCGACCAACTTTGATTTAATTTAAAAGACTCTTTAAAGCCAACTATCTTTGCTGTTAACTTCTTTTTGGTTTAAAAAGGACTTTTAACTTCTTTAGGAATCATGAAGGAGCATTTTAGGGCTGTATTTTGTCTTCATTCAGTCTGGTTCTGTGCCGTCAGGTTTAAATGTCATTAAAAACCCGTCGCTGACTTATTCCTTTGCCTCTTGTAAGTGATTTGTTCAGAGTCAGAAGCTGCAGAGACGACATTCTCTGACCAATGAGTGACCGGCAGTCCGTCCACGTCACCTTTTAGTATCAGCTTTACTCTCTTAGAACCAGGGTAGAGTAGGTACTAAAAACTGGCGTCTGCCGCGTAGTACCGCGCTAATGGAAACGCAACACAAACCGAGTAGAGGCGAGTAGAGTAGAGCTGAGACGAGTCAGTGGAAAAGGGCCATATGACATCACTCTGACCTCTTCTTGTCTCTGTGTCCCCGTCAGCTGACTGAGCAGCAGCTGTTCGAACGTAGTCGCAGGTTTCTGCAGGGTTTGGGGCGGAGCCTGGGAGAAGACTCCTCCCTCTACCAGCAGGTGGTGTCAGTGCTGCAGGGAGGCCCCGCCCCCTCACCTGAGGAGATGCAAAAGGTAAAAAGAGGATGAATAGATGTTTAGATTCTTCACATGTCAGTCTCTAAGTTTGTTTCACAGTTTTCTTAATTAGTGAAAAATCACTCTGATAGTGATCACAACAACGTGGACGTCCTACCTGTTTGGGGTCATGACGTCACATCCTGACGCCCGTACCCTGAATATTCACTCTCCTTTCCACCAGAGGAATCCAGAGTTCAAACATATCAAAAGTCTTGTTTCATCAAATTATTCCAAGTGGTGAAATTTCTCCTGTAAAGTCCGTTGTTTGTCTGTCTGTCGTGTCCGTTCTCATCAATAACAGCAGCTTCACAGTCTTAGAGCATTTCCTCCTCAATGTCAATCTGACAAAGCTGCAAGTCTTTGTTTTCAACAGGGTTCTAGCTGCAATGCAAGAGTGGAGTTTTCATCCCAGGACAGCTTGTGATAGACAACAAGTGCTCCCTGCTTGATTGACCAATAGAAAGACAGAGGAAAACTAAATTTCTCTCACCTTTCTCTTTTTCTCCTTTCAGGTCTCCTCTCTCCTTAAACATCATCCCAACCTGCACAAAGAATTCTGGGAGTTTCTCCAGCAGCTGGGCTCTCAGTCCTCACTCATACCAACCAACTCTGACGCCACAGAGTTGAACTGCGTTACCCACAATCCCTCTGAACCCCACAGAGACGAAGAAGAACAGACATCTGAAGAGAGCCTATCAGAAAGTGACAGAGAAGAGGAAGAGGAGGAGCCAGCAGCCGCCATGACGACCACAGCGGGCGTGGCCATCTGGACACGGTTTGTTAACACACACTGTGACCTTTGACCCCTAACTTCTGACCGCTCATCTCTGACCTTTTGTTCCTGCGTTTCAGAGAGGAGGACCGAGCCATCCTCACTTCCTGTCAGCAGAGAGGAGCCAATCAGAGGACGTTCAGGCAGGTGTCCGCTCACCTGGGCAACAAGAGCACCCATCAGGTGAGTCTGGATCCTGAGAGTTTGTTATGAGCGTCGCCATGGAGACGTTTAAAGAGACAGACGCACTCTGAGGTGGGAGTTTCTCAGCTGTTTGTCTCCTTTCTTCCCTTCAGGTGAGCCAGCGTTTCAAACACCTGATAAAACTTTTCCACGTCCAAAAATCCACTTCCTTTTCGTCAGAGGGCCGACCAATCAGAATACAGGAGGCGGCTCGGGATTGACTGTTCAACCAATCACAGAAGAGGCAGCTGCTCAGTGTGTACACGGACTGAGAGAACTTTCAGCCTCTTTATCAGAAGCAGAACTTCTGTCGGCCTGCGAGGAGCGGCCTCCATGTTTGTTATAAAGACTGATGGTTCATCTGTTGGTTTATGTTTTTGATAAGTATTTGGAGTTTGACTCAGAACAAATATTTCAGCCTGAACGTTCCTGAAGGATCCACATTCACACACACCACCCCACGTTAGCACTCTATTTATTAACCTCTGTAACCTCAACAGTACTTGGAGGCTCCGCCCACTGCGTGTGACGTAGGGGGCGGAGTCTTAATCACGTAACATACAACACTACAGCAAACAAAGCTGTTGTCCCTGTCTCTTCACGCTTGGTTTTAAAGTCTTAAACAATCCACCTGAGGAAAACCAAGACCAGGTCTAAGAACAGGTCCTGGACTTGGATGAACCAGGGTTTGTGTATTTGCACCTGAGCAGGTGTTTGAAACCAGTGAAGTGACTCGTGATGTTCTTTCTGAAGCTGTGAAACTATTAGTGAAGGTCTTTAGTTCCCATAATACACTGGGCTCAGCCCTGCTGCTGTTATTGAAAGATGTTGTGACGCTGTTTATGGTCCAGATACCTGAAGAAGAAGAACCAATAAAGAGTTTTTTAACCTGTGAGCTGCTTCTGAGTGTTTGATAAAACTGAATAAAGACCTGAAGACAGGTGGGCTGATGCTCACCTGAGGGTGTTTGTGTGTCTGCTATGATTAAACCCTCCAGATTTAACCTGTTTCAGCTTAAAAAGTCTAAAGAAATGCATGAAGATAGTTCAAACTTTATCCTCATCCATTTTTTTTGTGCATATCCAATTTATATGATGACATGAATACAGAGAATGTTATACATGTTAAACAAGTCTTTTGACCGTGTTTACAAATTTCAAATTTACACACAGCCTCAATTCCAATGAAGTTGGGACTCTGTATGAAACAAAAACAGAATACGTTGATTTTTTAAAATCCTGTTGAACCTATATTCGAATGAACACAATACGAAGATTAGAAACAGGTGAGTGAGCATCCCCAAAAGGCTCAGTCCTTCACAAGCAAAGCTGGGGCCAGGTTCACCACTTTGTCAACAACTGCGTGAGCAAACAGTCCAACAGTTTAAGAACAATGTTTCTCAACTTTGTCCAACTGCAGGAGTTGATGGATTTCATCATCTACAGACCATAATATCATCAAAAGATTCAGAGAATCTGGAGAAATCTATTATTCCATTGAATGTGGGTTAAATGGGGTTTGCAAATCAAAGTATTCTATTTTTACTTATTTTTTACACAATGAATTTGACTTGGTGTACTGGTAAAAAAAAACAATTAACAAGCAACAAATTAAAAAATACAGATTACAATGCAACACAATATATAAGATAAAATGGTTTATTAAAAGTGTTAAAATTAAAGAATACAAAACCAAAGGAAATAAAAGAAACGAAATGAAAAAATCGGAACAATATCAGTTTTAATCGTTTCTAAAATATAATCACCAGAGTTACAGTAAAGACGTATATTCATGACGTCACAAAAAGCAGAGTGTCCATCAAATCAGAAAACTACAGCGTGTCACCGTCCTGCGGCCGGGGACCAATCAGAGCGCAGTATTTCCACTCGCTAAACTCCGCCCCTTATTGGACGGATAAACTCATGTATACACCTTCACAATAAAAGCCTTGACTATTATACCTGTGTTAAAATGGAGTTCTGAATCGTTTTCACAGCTAAGAAGTGAGTCTTTATTAAAAAACAGTCACAGATTAACATTAAAAATTGACGTTTTTTAACTTTTCCCTTTTAAAAATCTCACTTCTCTTACATATGATGATTTTATTTTTTAAGCGGATTTCAAAAGCGGATGTTCTCTCTCAGGTGATCTTCGCTTGACTCTTGGAGGAGCCGGAGGAGCTGTCCGTGGTCCTCACCTGTCCACGCGCCTCACCTGTCTCATTCTTCGCTCCAATCATCCTTCTTCTTCTCCCTCCATCATGGCGGCCGCTGTCCGCCTCCTTCCCGCCCTCGCGCTCGCGCTCCTGTCCCGTTTTCCCGCCGCTGAGTCCGCGCGCAGGGACGTGCTCGAGCTCGGTGACGCGGACTTCGACTACCTGTCCTCAGGGCACGAGACCATGCTGGTGATGTTCTACGCTCCATGGTAACCGCGCCGGAAGTTAGCTTAGCATTGTTAGCTCAGGACAAACAGACGGTTTTGGTTTAAAAACATGACTCAGCAAAAAAACAGTAAATGACCTGTTCTTCTTCTTTTCTGTGTTTACATCCCTCCATCATCACTCAATCATCACTCCATCATCCCTCCATCATCCCTCTATCATCGCTCCATCATCCCTCCATCATCCCTCCATCATCGCTCCATCATCCCTCCATCATCGCTCCATCATCACTCCATCATCCCTCCATCATCCCTCCATCATCCCTCTATCATCGCTCCATCATCCCTCCATCATCCCTCTATCATCTCTCCATCATCCCTCTATCATCACTCTATCATCTCTCCATCATCTCTCCATCATCCCTCCATCATCCCTCCATCATCACTCCATCATCACTCCATCATCACTCCATCATCCCTCCATCATCTCTCCATCATCACTCCATCATCCCTCCTTCCATCCTACTGTCATCCCTCCACCTTGCTATCATCCCTCCATCCTACTGTCATCCCTCCACCTTGCTATCATCCCTCCATCCTACTGTCATCCCTCCATCTTTCTATCATCCCTCCACCTTGCTATCATCCCTCCATCCTACTGTCATCCCTCCATCTTTCTATCATCCCTCCATCCTACTGTCATCCCTCCATCTTTCTGTCATTCCTCCATCCTACCGTCATCCCTCCATCTTTCCATCATCCCGCCATCCTACTGTCATCCCTCCATCTTTCCATCATCCCTCCATCCTACTGTCATCCCTCCATCTTTCCATCATCCCTCCATCCTACTGTCATCCCTCCATCTTTCTATCATCCTGTCATCCTTCTGCTATGCCTCCATCATCCCAATATCCCTCCATCCTACTGTCATTCCTCTAAATTTCCATTATCATCCTGTCATCCCTCTATCATCCTCAAACATCCCTCCATCGTCCTGTCACTCCTCTGTTAACCCACAAACCTACTGCCATCCCTTTATCACCTCCCTGTTTTCCCTCCATCTTTCTGTCAAACTCCTATTAACTCGCCATCCTTCATTCTTCCGTTATCCCTCCATCATCCCTCTCTTCCTCTCCTCCTCTCAGGTGTGGTCACTGTAAGAAATTGTCTCCAGAGTTTGAGAAAGCAGCGACTCGTCTGAAGGGAACGGTGCAGCTGGCGAAGGTAACTGAGTCATCACAGCTCACCTGTCTCACTCTCACCTGTCTCTCTGACCTGTGTCTCTCTCACTTGTCTCTCTCACCTGTCTCTCTCTCACCTGTGTGTCTCTCACATGTCTCTCTCTCACATGTCTCTCTCACCTGTGTCTCTCACCTGTCTCTCTCTCACCTGTCTCTCTCTCACCTGTCTCTCTCACCTGTCTCTCTCACCTGTCTCTCTCACCTGTGTGTCTGCAGGTGGACTGTACGGCTCACTCAGAGACCTGCGCTCGTTTCGGGGTCTCAGGTTACCCCACTCTGAAAATTTTCAGGAGCGGGAGAGACGCTGGCCCCTACGACGGCCCCCGCACTGCAGGTAAACCAATCAGAGCGCTGCACCTGAAGCGGGTCAAAGGTCAGAGAACCACAGTCAACCTAATGTGTGTGTGTGTGTGTGTGTGTGTGTGTGTGTGTGTTTAGATGGGATCTTTCACTACATGAAGAAGCAGAGCGGTCCAGACTCAGTTCACCTGAAGACTGATGATGACCTGCAGACCTTCATCAACCACTACGACGCCAGTGTCATAGGTAACACAGTCACATGACCTCTGACCCCTTTCTCTTTGGTCCAGCAGATGCCCCGCCCCCTGNCAGGAGCGGGAGAGACGCTGGCCCCTACGACGGCCCCCGCACTGCAGGTAAACCAATCAGAGCGCTGCACCTGAAGCGGGTCAAAGGTCAGAGAACCACAGTCAACCTAATGTGTGTGTGTGTGTGTGTGTGTGTGTGTGTGTGTGTTTAGATGGGATCTTTCACTACATGAAGAAGCAGAGCGGTCCAGACTCAGTTCACCTGAAGACTGATGATGACCTGCAGACCTTCATCAACCACTACGACGCCAGTGTCATAGGTAACACAGTCACATGACCTCTGACCCCTTTCTCTTTGGTCCAGCAGATGCCCCGCCCCCTGGTGTCTGGCTGCAGTATAGGTCATAAGCCATGCCCCCTGGTGTCTGGCTGCAGTATAGGTCATAAGCCCCGCCCCCTGGTGTCTGGCTGCAGTATAGGTCATAAGCCCCGCCCCCTGGTGTCTGGCTGCAGTATAGGTCATAAGCCCCGCCTCCCCGTGTATTCCAGATATGAGCCGGGAAAACTTTAAAAAATTACGATACCTCGTAGAAACGTTTCTCTCATCTTTACTCTAAGGTGGTATGATGATGTCATCTGGCTGCATGGTGTTCAGGTGTTTTTTTTTCTGAGAAGTTAGTTTCTCATTAGTTATTGGACGTTAAAAACCGTGATATAAGTTTCGTTTTACGATACTTGACAGCTGCCGTTCGTGAGTAGTTTTTATCGGGGATATAAGAAACTTCAGGAAAGAGCCAAAAGGAGACTAAACCTTCTGAAGAAGGAGAAATAAATATTTTTATTTCTCTTTTTTACTTGGCTCCACCAGAAATTCTCTACTGCGCAGACTCTGCTCTTATAAAGTCTAATCGTGTGTGTGTGTGTGTGTGTGTGTGTGTTTTCTGGTCAGGTGTGTTTTCAGGTGAGAACAGTCCTCGTCTGGCAGAGTTTCTACGAGCTGCAGGTTTGTTGAGGGAACAGTTCAGGTTCGCTCACAGCACCGAGCTGAAGCTGGGGGAGACGTACGGAGTCAAAGATGAGTAAGTGCACACACACACACACACACACACACACACACACACACACACACACACACACACACATTTTGTCAGTTGACTTCACTTCCTTTTTGTCTCAAGGTTTGACTTTTTTAATCTAAAATTGGACTTTTGAATCTTGAATTTTTACTATGTATCACAAAATTTTAACTATTGAGTTCACATTTTTAACTTTATATTATGAGATTAATTTTTTTTTTATAGTTTTGACTCAGTTATCTCAAAATTTTAACTTTCAATGTTACAATTTTGACTTTTTGTCTCAAAATTTTGACTTTATCTCAGATTTTGCATTTCATCTCAAAAATTTGTTCTTTCTCTCGAAAACTTTTGAGTTTATATCAAAGTTTTGACTTTTATCGTAAAATATACATATGTATATTTTTTTCTTGTGTCACAGTTTTTTTTTGGTGTGTATGCACAATACAAAAATATAGTGCAAATTTTACAAATATAAATTCACATAACTTCAAAAAGCAAGTATACAAGTATATAATTGTAGTAAAATAAGAAGTTAGAACAATGACAAAAATATATATATAATAAAGGTGTAAAAAAAAATTATATATATATAAACACATAGCACAATATATACATAATTATATTCAGTTGCATACATGTTGTACAGACACACACGTTAATACATAAACATTTGCATCACAGTTTTTTTTTCTTGTTTCTTAACAATTTCAACTTTTATCTCAAAATTTTGAGTCTTTGTCACAAAATCTGAATGAATTTTGACCTCCAAAAAGTCTCGACAAAGTGAAGTTTCTGACTTTGGTGCATCAGAATAATGTCAGTAGCTCAGTGCTTTATTATAAACAACAATGATCCGTAGAACAAGCTCAGAAAAACACAACAACATTTTGGCAATTTTATAAAATCCCCTTGGACATAATTTTCTGACTAAAAAGGAGAAATGAGGACGTTTGGTGACTCCATTTAAAACTGATTTTTACTTTAAAATCATCTTTCATTTTATTAATCATTGTGTGTGTGTGTGTGTGTGTGTGTATTCAGGAGTGTGTTGCTCTTCCGACCTCCCAGACTGTCTAATAAGTTCGAGGACAGTTTTGTCGTCTTTAAGGAATATCTGACCATCGGCTCCTTGAGACGCTTCATCAGAGATCACATGTGAGTTTTTTTTCTTCAGATCATCATCTCTCTGTCTCACCTGTCCACCTGACTCACCTGTCTCACCTGTCTCACCTGTCCGTCTGACTCACCTGTCTCACCTGTCCGTCTGACTCACCTGACTCACCTGTCTCACCTGTCTCCCGCAGCCACGGCCTGTGCCCTCACATGACCATGGAGAACAGAGATCGTCTGAGAGTGCGAGACCTGCTGACGGCGTACTACGACCTAGACTACCATCACAACATCCGAGGCTCCAACTACTGGAGGAACAGGTAGAGTCACACAGGTGACCTTCAGGTGTGAATGGACCTAGCAGTGAGTGTACAGCGCTGTGATTGGTCAGAAAATCCATTTACCTTAAACCTCTGACGATGACCTGGGATTAAACCCCGCCCCCTCTCTGTTCCTTTCAGGGTAATGAAGGTGGCGTCTAAATACAATGGGCGGGGCCTGGTGTTCTCAGTAGCCAATAAGAAGGACTTCCTGTCTGAGCTGGAGGAGGACTTTGGACTCGGGACGTCAGACGGAGGAGAGCTGCCGTTCGTCACCATCCGGACCAAAGTGGGCCACAAGTACACCATGAGGGAGGAGTTCACGTATGTAACCAGGATAAACTAAACCAGGTTAAACTTAACCAGGCAGAACTGAACCAGGTTTAGACTGAGTGTGTGTGTGTGTGTGTCTGTGTGTGTGTGTGTGTGTGTGTTCCAGGAGAGACGGTCAGTCCTTGGAGAGGTTCCTGGACGATTACTTCGCAGGTCGACTGAAACGTTACGTGAAGTCTGAACCTGTACCTGAGAAGAACTCTGCATCAGTCCGGGTCAGTCTGAGTTCACCTCTGAGAGCGAGTCAGTTTTCAAATGTTTACAGGTGTTTACAGGTAAAGCTGCTGTTCCTCCAGTGACCACTTGAATCTGGCTCCAGAAGCACCAGAAGTCCTGTCTGGATCGCTAATTTCACTTACGGCACACACTGTGAGAGGGGTGAATTTTTTTCTAACTCGGCCGTTTAGAAGATGAGCTTATCCAATCAGAGCCACAGCTCAGATCATGTGACTGACGGGCGCCTAATAGCTGTGAGTTTGGGCACTCGTCACTCGTCCCATTTCCAATATAGCCTCAAAACGGAGCTGCAGTAACAGACGAGTGACGTCACGTCCATGTTTTATACAGTCTATGGCAATGATTCCCAACCTGTGGGTCGTGGCCCCCTGGTGGGCCGCGAAGATGTTGCAAGTGGTCCCCCAAATTATTTCCAAAATAGTATGGTTTTTGTTTGTGTTGGGGGTTTATGATTATATAAGATAAAAACATACGGAATAACGTTCTAAATGTTAAAACTTAACCTGAATTAAAAGGATTTTAATCCTCATACCAAATGATTTCTGGTCCTTTTTTTGCTTATGTCACATTTTTATTCACTGTAGTCTCAAAGTGAAGTCCTGCTCCTTTCTGGATTCAGAGAAAATTCAAAAGATTTTTGAAGTGCAAACACACAGTGTATATTCATCAGTTAGAGCTTAATGAAAGCAATAAAAAGGAAGATATTTTCTTGTCTTTAGTTTTACAGAATTTAACAAGAGCAAACAACTTATTTCCTGTAAATTTTCAAAGAGGACATGAGAATGAAAGAGATACTGATGCTCTGTTAATGTATGTTACTGATGTCACGCATGATACTTTCAAGTACTCTGGGAAACTTGAGAATCTGACAATTTCATCAGTTTTTTTCAAGGGAAAGTGTTTTTTACGCTCCTGCCAATGGGTTTGGTATCCCAAGGGTTAAACATGTTCAAATATTTACATATGTAAAAATAAGTGCCAAGAGAAAGCATTATAAGGTTTCCCTATTTATGGGGTGGGAGTTGGGCCGCGAAAAATTTTACAGACTTAAAAGTGGGCCCTGAGTTGGGAAAGGTTGGGAACCACTGCTCTATGGTGTTAACAGGTGTTCACATGTTGCAGGTGGTTGTGGCAGAGTCGTTTGATGAAGTGGTCAATGACCCAGAGAAAGATGTTCTGATCCAGTTCTACTCTCCGACCTGTCCTCACTGCAAGAAACTGGAGCCAGTCTACAGAGAATTAGCTGATAAGGTACACACACACACACTTACACACACACACACTCACTCACAAGCATACGTAATCTCAGTCCATGTTGAGGATCTGTGACCACAAGATATCTGTTATTTAATTCAGATATCTTGAATTTGAATTACAAATATCTAAAAATCATTAGTAGATATCTGTAAATCACATTTTGGGCATCCAAGTTAATGTTGTAGCGATCTGTAAAGACTCAGCCCATACGAAAGGCAAAAGTGATGTCATTTTGTGTAGTCATGTTTCAGTTCAAGTTGTCTCAAATTCAACAAGCTTCACCTGAAGGTGCTGTGATGTCACAGCTGTGAGGTCATCAGTATCTGTCTGAAGTATGACCTACACGCTCTGTCTTCCAGCTGTACAATGATCCAAAGATTGTTGTCGCCAAGATGAACGCAGCTGATAACGATGTGCCACTTGGCTACGATGTCAATGGGTGAGTTTAGGTGGTGTTCTCTGCCTGTCTGTGTCCTCTACCTGTCTGTGTTCTCTGCCTGTCTGTGTTCTCTACCTGTCTGTGTTCTCTACCTGTCTGTGTTCACTACCTGTCTGTGTTCTCTGTCTGTGTTCTCTACCTGTCTGTGTTCTCTACCTGTCTGTGTTCTCTGTCTGTGTTCTCTACCTGTCTGTGTACTCTACCTGTCTGTGTTCTCTGCCTGTCTGTGTTCTCTACCTGTCTGTTCTCTACCTGTCTGTGTTCTCTACCTGTCTGTGTTCTCTACCTGTGTTCTCTGCCTGTCTGTGTTCTCTGTCTGTCTGTGTTCTCTACCTGTCTGTGTTCTCTACCTGTCTGTGTTCTCTACCTGTCTGAGTTCTCCACCAGTCTGTGTTCTCTGCCTGTCTGTGTTCTCTGCCTGTCGTTGTTCTCTACCTGTCTCTGTTCCTTACCTGTCTGTGTTCTCTACCTGTCTGTGTTCTCTGCCTGTCTGTGTTCTCTAACTGTCTGTGTTCTCTGCCTGTCTGTGTTTCCACTACCTGTCTATTCTCTACCTGTCTGTGTTCTCTAACTGTCTGTGTTCTCTACCTGTCTGTGTTCTCTACCTGCCTGTGTTCTCTACCTGTCTGTGTTCTCTGTCTGTCTGTGTCCTCTACCTGCCTGTGTTCTCTACCCATCTGTGTTCTCTACCTGTCTGTTCTCTACCTGTCTGTGTTCTCTACCTGTCTATATTCTCTGTCTGTCTGTGTTCTCTACCTGTCTGTGTTCTCTGCCTGTCTGTGTTACCACTACCTGTCTATTCTCAACCTGTCTGTGTTCTCTGTCTGTCTGTGTTCTCTACCTGTCTGTTCTCCACCTGTCTGTGTTCTCCACCTGTCACTTTCTTCTTTTTGTCTGACCGATGATCAGCTCAGGTGTGAACCAGGTGTCAGTTCTGTGTTTGTTCTCTTTGCAGGTTTCCAACCATTTACTTTGCTCCAGTTGGCAGAAAGGACGAGCCAATCAGATACCAGGTAGCTCACACACACGTTTAGCACTCTCTTAGTAATGGTCACAGGTGTGTGGACAGGTGACCCTCATATGACCTCTGACCTCTATCGTGTGTCTTCAGGGCGGCCGGCATCTCAAAGACTTCCTGAAGTTCCTGAAGCGTGAGGCGAGCCACAGTCTGGCGCCGGGCAGGTCGAAGGAAGAGCTCTGATTCGTTCTCCTGAACCAATCAGGACTGACCACCTGGTCTCCATGACAACAGATTCACAGGAAGAGGAGGGGCTTGGACCTGGGCCCTCACCTGGACCAGAGACAGAAAGTGACTGCTGCTGGTCCAATCAGAGGCTGTGATTACCTACACCTGTCTGATGTGATGTCATCATGACATCACCATGCCTCCTGCTGAAGTTGTTTTTTTTCTTCGTTTATGTCCTGGGGGCGCAGTCTCAGTCTCACTCTGGGGCTGGTGAAATGCATGCTGGGAAACATGGAGAACTTAAGATAAATCAAACCACGTTTCTGTTTCTGATGGAGCACACCTGAGAGACAAACACCTCAAACACCTGTTCGTCTGTGTGGAGCCAGAACTCAGAGAAACGCTCGCTGTCTGCTCGCCATCAACCCCAGGAAACCCCTCTGCTTTTTACACATGACATTTATTTATTTATTTATGTATTTATTTATTGGCATAACACTGAGCAGATCCCTGTTCAACAACCTGGAAGCTATAACAGCCAGGTGAGATGTTAGAGTGAGGAGGATTTGTACTGACAGGTGTTTTTAAAGGTAATATATCTGGCATAAGTCATCTGAACTTCTATGCATAGAGATTACATACACATACTATTGAAAAAATATAATAATAATGAAAATAAATCAGCTACTTATCTGTTCATCATGAGCTCACTGATGGTCCTGGATTTTCTAGTTTGATTCTTACTTTTGTTATCAGTCCATCTCCTTTTTGTAAAGTTATCTTCGATTTACTGTTATAACATATTTTTGTTACCGATACACTGTTTAAACCCTAAATAAAAGCTCCGACCTCTTGTTTGTCTGAGCTTCAATGATATGTTCATGATTACAAAAAGTCCTTAACAGGTTTTGAGGACTTTAACAGGTTAACAGGGATTGTTCAGACAGAAAATGTCTCTTTCTTAAACAAGCTTTGTTTTCTAAAGATAACTAGAAAAATAAGGTATCTCAAGAAAAGATTTTAACTAATTATCTCAAAGAAACGGAGCAAAATTATTGTACAAAAAATTGTGGCATTTAAGGGCTTCTGTAGGATAGCCTCGTCTGACAATACAGACTTGAAATCAAATTGGATGAAACTACTTCATCTAGCCTAATAACCCATATATAGAGACCCATTCTTGCCAATTGAAAGAAAAAAAAATTAACTGGCTTTGTTGAATTCACTTTATTTTTGCCCATGCTAAGACAAAATTTTAAGATAAAGGTCGAATAAAAGAGATGAAAAAAATCAAATTCGAAAATGAAATAAAGAAATTACAGCTTTAAATCTTAAAAATTCTGGTATCTTATCTCAAAATTTTGACTTTTTAATCAATTGTTTTCAAAATTATCTCAAATTTTGACATCTTGTCTCCAATTTTTCACTTTTTATCTGAAAATGTTGATTTTCTCCCTCATGATTTCAACTTTTTTAAATTCAAAGTTCTGATATTCTATCTAAAAAATGTTAAACTCTATCTCAATTTTGATCCTGTCTTAAATTTTTAACTTTCTCACCTGAAATTTTGACCTCTTTTCCTCTTGATTTCAGCTTTTTATCTAAAAAAATCTGATATTCCATCTCAAATTTCGACTTTCTAATCAACAATTTTGACGTTTTATCTCAAAATTTACAGACTATAGGGGCAAAAAAAAAAGCAAAATTTTCATTCTTTTTTTCAACCAGCAGAAATGGACTTGAAGGTTTAGTACCAGCAAGAATTTAACCCTTCTTTCTCCCCTGCTCGTTATCCCAAAATTTCGACTTTTATCAAAACACAACTTTTTATCCTAATATTTCGACCATGCATCATCACAGAATTTTGCCTTTTAACTAAATTTCTTTTTAGTCAAATATGTTTTTATTGAGAAAAAAAAATATTGCATACATTTTAAATATACATTCATGTCTCCTTTTACAATTTTCTGTTATGGATTCCATTTTTATATTTACCATTATATTCAAACATTTTAACAAAGATTTTAGAATCAATTTAAGAACAAAGAGAATTGAACACGAACAGAAGGAAAGGGAGAAGCACAGTTTTTTTTTTTTTTTTTTTTTTTTTTTTTTTTTTTTTTTTTTTTTTTTTTTTTTTTTTTTTTTTTTTTTTTTTTTTTTTTTTTTTTTTTTTTTTTTTTTTTTTTTTTTTTTTTTTTTTTTTTTTTTTTTTTTTTTTTTTTTTTTTTTTTTTTTTTTTTTTTTTTTTTTTTTTTTTTTTTTTTTTTTTTTTTTTTTTTTTGGGGTGGGGGTATAAATAAATCATTTAGAGAGAGGAAATTAATAAATAAAAACAAATAAATAGATAAGTAATCATAGTTAAATAAAAAAACAAAAACTAACAAAAAAAAACTAACAAAAAAACATAATAGTAGTAATAATAATAGAATCAGAATCAGAATTTACTTTATTGTCCCGTCAAGGGAGATTGATGCTGCAACCAGAACACACAAAGGACAAGACACAATGACAATAGTAAAAAGTCTAAAATACAGAAATGATAGACAACACAATGACTAAAAGAGGTAAGATAAGAAACACCATACACATATAAAGGCGATGACATGTTAAGACCGGAGCTCAAACCAAAAAAATGGAAAGTAACATGCAAGTTAATGTTAATAATAAGTTAAAGGTAAATAAGAAGAATAAAAATAAAAAATAAAAAGGGGGGGGGGCAATGGATTCAAATATCATAGTACACATAGTATGTATGGAGTATTAAGTATGAAATTGAATGGAGAAAGAACTGAGAAGGATTTAAACAAACGTAGTACATATAAATTCATGCATATCCTTTTAACTAAATTTCGACTTTTTTTCCTTTTATCCCAAAATTTTGCCATTTATAATAAGAAATATTTCTTACAAATGAAATCTTTATTTATTTTATTTTTTTTTTTTTTACAAATGAAATCAACCCTAACGGTTAACCGTTAAATTATGGGGTTAACCCTTTCAATCACCGGATTGGTTTAGGTTTCTGTCTGTCATAGAGTTCTCTCAGCTGATTGGCCAGATACTGGCTAGTTTTCCCGCCCCTAACACTAACCCCTCCCTTTCCTCGTGCCTCCCAGAACCTTCCAGACCCCTCTGCCCGGCACGCGCTGTCAAAATGTTCGGCCAGCAGGTGTTAGTGCTCAGTAAGTAACTGAAAATTATTTTTAAAGAAACTTTAACCTTCTTACTGGAATTTTCTACCGTTACTATCTGCGGTTTGAAGCCGGTATCAGTGTGAGCGGCCCGGCAGCGACACAAAGCGGGGACCGGCGGAGCACGCGCTACCGGGTGCTAACAGGCTAACAGTTAGCATCCCCGTCTGCGGAGAACTGTTGTCATGCTAACAGGCTAACAGTTAGCATCCCCGTCTGCGGAGAACGGTCTTCGTGCTAACAGGCTATTAGAGTTAGCATCGTTAGCTTGTGTTCTTTGTAGATGGCAGAGAGCATGTGGAGATGCTAAGCTAACGCTGCTTCATCCTCATTAACATAATAAAACTACAGGTAACAATGAGTCTGCATTAAACGTCACTGCCAGGTTAATGCTGAGCCGTTTTTATTTCAGTCTCTAGCTCCTAATGCTAAGCTACAAATCCTAAACTGATAATAATCTCCATCCGTGTTAGCCGCTAAGTGTTAGCCAACAGTGGGAGAGTGAGATCAGCTGCCACACCCCGGTGTTAACATTAATTAATAACGTTAATTATCAATTATGATCCATTGTGTTTATCCTTGTGACAGACAGTGACGTCACCTCCTCAGGGTTATCAGTTTATTTACCTGTTATCAGACACACACACACACACACTCTGGGTTATGTTCTATTTTTGTCAGACACTATTTAAAGAGGATTCATGATGGTGTTTCTCATCTGTTAAATGCTCAATTTGACTTCTTTGGGGTCCTGTGCATCCTTAAAACATCTCTGTTATATTCTGGTTTTAGTTTGTCATGGCAGGATTACTTCATGGTGATGGATAAGTACAATAGAGTGGATTCTGTCTTACAAGGTGCTGATAAAAAATATTATCTGCATCCTACTTAACCAGTCTGTGACTATAATAATAACTTTATTTATAGAGCACCTTTAAAAACAACAGTTCACAAAGTGCTTTGCAGCAGGGACAAAATCAACAAACAAACAAACAGTGAATCAAATAGCAAGCAACAATAAAAATTAATAATCATACAGACCAATCAGAATTAAAAGAGAACTCAGGCAGTGCAAGACCCTGAAGACCAGAGGTGAGAAGGAGTAAAAGAGCAAACAGGAACAATATAGAGGATAAAAACAACAATGAAATATAGCAGTGAATAAATAAGGTAATAAAAGGATAAAACAGCCTAAAGATTAGAGTGGAAATGATAACTAGAGCACTCAACTCATTGAAAATAATTGAATAAATAAATAAAAACAAAAATAATTAAAATAAACTTGTAAGTGAATGAATAAATAGGGCGATAAATAGATAAATAAATAAGTGAGTCAGCTCTATAACAGGGTGGTAAAAAATACAAAAGAGGACAATAGAGAGGTGAAGAAATAGACACAGTGATAAGAATAGAAAGAAGAAGAAGAAGATAGTTATTAATCAGAGAGGATCACTTTATGTTCAGTAAACAGACAAAAAGTAAACTTGAATAAGTCTCATTAAGTGACACGTGCTATGATTTGGTTGTACTTCAGCAGGATCCCGCAAACATCAACTATATAGTGTTTTTGGTCTTAAATTTAATTCAAGGTGGCATTACAAAGGTCTTAAAAAGTCTAAAATTTGACTTGCTGAAACCTGCAGGTATCCTGGGGTCACTGGAGTTCACTTAGACTGTAGCATTGATTGATTGATTAATGGATATATGTGTGTGTGTGTGTGTTTCCTTCCAGACCAGAACGTAAAGAGAGAGTCAGGGCGTAAAGTTCAAACCGGAAACATCAATGCTGCAAAGGTGAGGCTGCTCTCTGCTCCACACGTCAGCATATCACTCCCTCTGTGTCACATCCATCTTAATCTATGCTCTTATTGGTGTGTGTGTGTGTGTGTCTGTGTCTCTTAGACCATTGCAGATGTGATCCGGACCTGTCTGGGCCCACGGGCCATGATGAAGGTGAGCTTCAGAGTCAGAGCAGTGACCCACACACCTGCACGATGTTATACAACCGTTAGTGTTGTTGAAGGGTTCCTGGGGTTGGGCGTTAAGCGCACAGGAGACCTAAAAGACAAAATAAGCATTAAATCAGATTTTAGATCAAGCTTTTCAAATTCATTTTCGAGTGGCACAGATCTCAGCTCATAAGAAGTTCAGACATTTCATCCAGAAAGAACTTTGCTTAAACCAACAGCTGATTTCATGTGTGTGTGTGTTTAGATGCTGTTGGACCCTCAGGGTGGGATCGTGATGACCAACGATGGGAATGCCATCCTCAGAGAGGTGAGTGCGAATATAATGACCCTTTTCCGCTGACTCGTCTCAGCTCTACTCTACTCTCCTCTACCCGGTTTGTGTTGTGTTTCCATTAGCGCGGTACTACGCGTCAGACGCCAGTTTTTAGTACCTACTCTACCCTGGTTCTAAGAGAGTAAAGCTGATACTAAAAGGTGACGTGGACGGACTGCCGGTCACTCATTGGTCAGAGAATGTCGTCTCTGCAGCTTCTGACTCTGAACAAATCACTTACAAGAGGCAAAGGAATAAGTCAGCGACGGGTTTTTAATGACATTTAAACCTGACGGCACAGAACCAGACTGAATGANAAAAAGGAAAACCAGTTCAAAGAAGAATGATTGATCAACAACAAATCTCTGCTATACCAGGCCCAAAAATCAAAAATTAAAGTGATCTCACTGGATCCAGGGAAGAGTTGATGTCAGGAAGCAGCTCCTTCGTTTTCCTCCGCGTGCAGCAGCACCAGGCTGTTGTTTACCTCCGTTGTCATGACGACCCACATTGAGCCGCTGTATTACTTTAATGAAATCTTTTTAAAGCTTTTTTTTTCCTTTAAAGACCACGGTGGCACATATGTTAGTACAAAATGATGTTTGTGTGTCGTTATAGATGAACATGCACGCACTTCTGCGCAGCACTTTAGCGCAGCTGTGTTATAAGATCCACGCCCACCGTGAGTCTGTAGTCGGGCTAGAGGAGAAGATAACCAAACCGAGTAGAGACGAGTAGAGTAGAGCTGGAATTATAGAGTGGAAAAGCGCCATAAATGATGTCGTCCTGCAGGTGTGATGTGATTGGATAACAGACCACTGAAGAGTGTGTGTGTGTGTGTGTTTCTCCCCTTCATCAGATCCAGGTTCAGCATCCTGCAGCCAAGTCCATGATCGAGATCAGCCGCACTCAGGACGAGGAGGTGGGAGACGGGACCACATCAGTCATCATTCTGGGTACGCACCAACAGAGAGAGAGAGAGAGCTGTTGATTTACAGAGTTTATTCAGTAAAATCATCTTATATATATGTGTGTGTGTGTGTGTGTGTGTGTGTGTGTGTGTGTGTGTGGTCACAGCGGGGGAGATGCTGTCTGTAGCAGAGCAGTTCCTGGAGCAGCAGATGCATCCGACAGTGATCATCGGGGCGTACAGACAAGCTCTGGAGGACATGCTGGAGACTCTGAAGGAGATCAGGTACACACACACACACACACACACACTTCCTGAAATGATCCAGGTGAGAATCCAACAGGTGTAACCCAGTAAAACCTCAGGGATGAGAGAAGTTTTCTGAGATGGTAGAGTCGGTGTTGTGACTCGTTTGGCTCCTTGTTTAAAAATGTCCCTGTGATGTGGATTTCAGAAGCATCAGTTTGACTTTAACCCGAAACTTTGACCAGGGCTGAACAATTTGAACTTTCTACTTCTTTTTTCACACTTTTGCACTTTGTGTTTTTGCAGGAAACTGACGACTTTCCAGATTCAAACCCAGTTTTGTTGCCAGGTTTAGTTGTATTGGCCCATTTTTTGACACTTTTGGACCTTTTTTTCAGACAAACTGACAATTATTACAGTTTTTTTGTCACTTTTTCCACCGTTTTTGCTTCTCAATGAATTGTTTAAAGTTCACTTAAAGCAATTCTCAGTTTTCTGGCCTTTGTTGCCTTTGTTTTGCTGACTATTTAAGTCACTTTTTACTTTCTTTTTTACCACTTTCAGCCCATTTTTTTAAACAAATTGATTATTTTCCAAATTTCATCCCAAATATTTTGCCAATTGTTGTTGACTTTGGCCATTTTTGTCACTTTTTCCACACTTTTCGCAACATTCTGAATTTTTCAAAGTTTCCTACAAAAGTTTTCTTGCTTATTTTCATTGCTTTGTCCATTTTAGTCATGTTTCACTCTTTTTGCAACACTTTTGGCCCAATTTTTGCTACTTCTTGAATATTTCCATGTTTCATCCCAATTTTTGTTGACTTTGGCTATTTTTTACCACTTTTCACTGTCCTTTATCATTTTATTCACAATTTTTGCAACTTTCTGGGTTTTTTTTGTAAGTTTTCTCCATATCCTTGCTATTTTTTTGGTTGCTTTTTGTTCATTTTGGCCACTTTTCACTCCCTTTTGCACCACTTTTAGCCCATTTTTGCTACTTTTCGAATAATTCTTGATTTTATGCCAATTTTGATACCATTTTTGTTTCTTTTTGGCAGTTTTTACCACCTCAAACTAAGTTTTATTGCTACTCTTCGCTGTTTTTTCCTCTTTTCTCCACTTGTATAGTTTCTCTTGTAAAGGTAGTTTTTAACAGTTTGTCTCTTTGGTTGAGTAACTCTGGTGTAGAACAGAAAACATCTGCTGCAAAAACTGTAGCTGATATTTTGACACATTTCAGGTTATAGAAATATTTCACTGAAATGTTGTGATCTAATGTAGTTTGTGATTAATGTCCCGGTTTCACCTTTGACCCCCAGCATCCCCGTGGACACGTCAGACCGCTCCATGATGCTGAAGATCGTCCACTCCGCCATCAACACCAAAGCTCTGAGCCGCTGGTCCGAGCTGGCCTGCAGCATCGCTCTGGACGCCGTCCGCACCGTGGAGCTGGACGACAACGGGCGCAAAGAGATCGACATCAAGAAGTACGCCAAGGTGGAGAAGGTGAGACTTCCTCTTCCACCTCCTGTTCCTCCTGCACAAACACAGGCAGGGCTTAATAACCCCCCCCCCCTCTCTTTTCTGTGGTCGGCGTGCTGCGTTCAGGTACCTGGCGGGATCATCGAGGACTCGTACGTGCTGAAAGGCGTGATGGTGAACAAAGACGTGACTCACCCCAGGATGAGACGCCTCATCAAAGAGCCACGAATCGTCCTGCTCGACTGCTCCCTGGAGTACAAGAAGGGGGAGAGCCAGGTAACACACACACACATACACACACACACACACACACACACACACACACACACACACACACGTTGGGCTTTGTAGCATCCATGTCTGTATCAGTAATTTGACGTGTGTGTGGGTCAATGACGTGACGTCCCTTTTTTTTGTGTCTGAGTGCAATATTTCCTTCCATCATGAATTGAGTATTTCATCACATGTATTTCTTTATTCTATGAAACCTGTGTTATTTGAACACATCTTTAAACTATTAAAATATAACATGTTTTTTTGTGTTTTGGTTCCNTGTCCCGTAATTTTCACCTTGTCAAATGTCAGGGTGGTGCAACCGTAACATTAGACTTTTATTTTAAAGTGAAGAGAATAAAACAGGAAACAGGAAACTGCATCAGCCAGAGGAGCCCAAATGACATTTGTGACCAAGTGGAAAAGTTTGTAGATTTCTCTGAAATACTGATAAAAAAGGTTTTTTCACTTCATTGGTGACTGGAACAATTTCCATGTCAGGTGGTACAACCAATGTAATAATGTGAAATGTTATTTTAACATCAAATTATCTTATTCACAAATAAAAGAAATGAAACACACAAAATGAAAATGTATGAGTCACTACAGACACTTGAGAGATACTTGCCAATAATTTCACACAGAAAAAATAACAGGAACATATAAATATATTTTCATATATTTGGTTGCACCACCTGACATTTTTGGGTGCTCAAATTAAAAATACTAAAAAATAATGAACCTAAAATCTTTGAAATGTTGGTCAACTACTGAAATCTGTTAGAAAACATAATTCTTCTCTCAGAAATATGTTTTTATCCATTTTCAAAACACTTTTTAAAAATACACTTTTAGACCCTCTTTTTGTCATTGACCCGTGTGTTTCTGTGGCGTGTGTGTGTGTGTGTGTGTGTGTGTGCAGACAGACATTGAGATCAGTAAGGAGGAAGACTTCGCTCGGATCCTGCAGATGGAGGAAGAATACATCCAGCAGATCTGTGAGGACATCATCCGCCTCAAACCAGACCTGGTCTTCACAGAGAAGGGGGTGTCAGGTACACACACACACACTCACACACACATACACACACACACACACACTCTTTAGAAGTCACTGATCAGCTGTTTCCTGCCTCAGATCTGGCGCAGCATTACCTGATGAAGGCGAACATCACCGCCATCCGCCGCGTGAGGAAAACCGACAACAACCGCATCGCCAGGTCAGTGTTTCTCAACCTGGGGGTCGTGACCCCACGCGGGGTCGCCTGGAATCCAAACGGGGTCGTCTGAAATGTTGAGAAACTGATTTAAAAAATGAAAATTACTGATAAAGATATTTCTCTTTCTTCTCCTTCAGGGCGTGCGGCGCTCGTATCGTCAGCAGGACGGACGAGCTGCGCGAGGACGACGTGGGTTTGGGGGCGGGGCTGTTCGAGGTGAAGAAGATCGGAGACGAGTATTTCACCTTCATCACGGAGTGTAAAGACCCCAAAGCCTGCACCATCCTGCTGCGAGGGGCGAGCAAGGAGATCCTGGCGGTGAGAGCGCTAAACTCTTCAGAGGACGGCGCTCAGCTCCTGTGATGTCATCGCTCTCTAACCCTCTCTCTCTTTCATCAGGAGGTGGAGAGGAACCTGCAGGACGCCATGCAGGTGTGTCGTAACGTCCTGATGGACCCCTGGCTGCTGCTGGGCGGCGGCGCCGTGGAGATGGCGGTGTCCAAGCGTCTGATGGAGCGTTCCCGCGCTCTGACCGGAGTGGAACAGTGGCCGTACCGCGCCGTGGCCCAGGCCCTGGAGGTCATCCCCAGAACCCTGATCCAGAACTGCGGCGCCTCCACCATCAGAGTGCTCACGTCCCTGAGGGTAAAACTTTATTTAAAACAGCTCCGTTAACAAACACAGAAAATAACTTTATTTAAAACAATCACAGAAAGTAATTTTATTTAAAATGGCTCCGTTAACAAACACAGAAAATATCTTTATTTAAAATGGCTCCGTTAACAATCACAGAAAATAACTTTATTTAAAACGGCTCCGTTAACAAACAGAAAATAACTTTATTTAAAACAGCTCCGCTAACAAACACAGAAAATAACTTTATTTAAAACACCTTTGTTAACAAACACAGAAAATAACTTTATTTAAAACAGCTCCATTAACAATTACAGAAAATAACTTTATTTAAAACTGCTCCGTTAATAATCACGGAAAATAACTTTATTTAAAACAGCTCCGTTAACAATCACGGAAAATAACTTTATCTAAAACAGCTCCGTTAACAATCACGGAAAATAACTTTATTTAAAACAGCTCCGTTAACAAACAGAAAATAACTTTATTTAAAACAGCTCCGTTAACAAACACAGATAATAACTTTATTTAAAATGGCTCTGTTAACAATCACGGAAAATAAATTTATTTAAAACAATCACAGAAAATAACTTTATTTAAAACAGCTATTTTAACAATCACAGAAAATAACTTCATTTGAAATGATTTCGTTAACAATCACAGTTAATAACTTTATTTAAAACAGCTCCGTTAACAATCACACCAAATAACTATATTCAAAACGGCTTCGTTAACAATCACAGAAAATAACTTTGTTTAAAATGGCTCCGTTAACAATCAGAGAAAATAACTTTATTCAAAACAGCTTCGTTAACAAACACAGAACATAACTTTGTTTAAAACGGCTCAGTTAACAATCACAGTAAATAACTTTATTTAAAACGGCTTCGTTAACAATCACAGAAAATAACTTTATTTAAAACAGCTCCGTTAACAATCACAGAAAATAACTTTACTTAAAACGGCTCTGTTAACAATCACAGTAAATAACTATTTATAACGGCTTCGTTAATAATCACAGAAAATAACTTTGTTTAAAATGGCTATGTTAACAATCACAGAAAGAGGCTGAGTTTAGAATAGAATAGAATAAATCTTTATTGTCCACCAAGGTGGAAAATTGTCTCCGGCTCACCAACATATAGAAACAGACAGCTCCAAATATACAAACATCATTACATAATAGAAATCAAAAGAGGCAGATGGAGGGTAAAAAGAAAAAGAAAAGAAAAAAAAAAGGCTAAAAGATTTACAGATTTTCTTCTCCAGCCACTAACTACCCATGAATTAATGTGTGTGTGTGTGTGTTTAGGCCAAACACACTCAGGAGAACAGTGTGTGTTGGGGCGTGGACGGTGAGACAGGCTGTCTGTCCGACATGTCGGCTCTGGGGATCTGGGAGCCTCTGGCTGTGAAGGCTCAGACCTATAAGACGGCCGTGGAGGTGAGAAACGCTCTTCACCCATTGGTTGTTGATTATTTGCTGCGGACCAATCAGCAGCTGACGCTCTCGTCTCTGTGCAGACCGCCATCCTGCTGCTGCGAATCGACGACATCGTCTCAGGTCACAAGAAGAAGGACAAAGACGAGCAGATGGGAGGACAAGGAGCCGAGTAGATCCACGACCATCCAGACCATCACTCCGACTGCGTGTGTGTGTGTTAGTGTGTATGCATGTGTGTGTGTGTGTGTGTGTGGGGACCAGACGACTCGGTGGAAGTTAATAAACAGTCAGAACTCCTGCGAGTGTGTCTGTGTTTTTGTTTCTTATACTGAACATGTTTTCCAGCGAGTACAGGAGATGATTCATTCCTAAAAACAAAGGTCTGATGATTTAATTTTGATTCCAAGGGAAAAAAAAAGTCGGAACCTCAGGGTTTAAGTCAGAATTCCAAGAATTAGAGTTGGAATTCCAAGGAAAAGTCACAATTCCAACACAAAAAAAATCAGTATTTTAAGTTCAAAGTCAGAATTCCAATTCAAAAAGGAAAAATTCTGATTTTAAAGTCATATTTCTAAGTTTGAAGTCAAGGTTCCATAAAAAAAAGAAGATACAATTCCGATTTAAAAAATAAAGAATTCTGTCAGAATTCTGCTTTCTAAGTCACATTTCCAACAAAAAAAAAGTCATTATTCTTAGTTTTAAGTCAGAATTCTGTTTAAAAAAAAAGGCAGAATTCTGAATTTTAAGTCAGAGTATGCTGAGAAAAAGAGTCAGACTTTCAAAATAAAAGTCAGATTTCAAATATCAAAGTAAAAATTCTACATTTAAAGTCAGAAAAAATTAACAAATTCCGTGAAACAAGTTCCTGAAATCTCTGCCTAATTTGTTTTATTTTTTCTAAATAAATTTAAAATGTTCTTTCAGCTGCTGAAAATAATGAAAGTACTAAAGTTATGTACGATTACTTGAAAAATAATTACTTTCTTCTTTTCTTGTTTAATGATACTTATGTATTTTCTTAAAAAAAAAAAAAAACTCCTAATTTACCTTATTGTTCCTGTAACTTTACCACTGATTGATTTAGTGAATTAATGACAAAATGTTCCCATGTTTTTTTTTATTTTTTTTTTTATTTATGATAAAATTAAACATAAACAACCATCAGCTCCACTTTCAGAAACAGAAAAACAAACAGAAAAACAGTCAAACTACTTTCAGTCAATGTCTTTGTCTGATTGGCTCCCTGAGATTAGGGGGCGGGGCCTCCGCGGTCAGCTGACTTATGAAAGCTGAAGTCATGTGACCCGCCCAGTCATAACAAAGATGGCGGCCTGGGTGAGCGGAGTGTTTCTGCTGTTTTTCAGCTTCTTGTTCGGTCTGAGTGAAGCTTGGTTCGGGGGAGAAGGAACAACATACCGGAGACAGGTGAGACAGCATCACACACACCTGAACACACACCTGTACACACACCTGAGCGCGGGAAAACACACAGCGAAGAGACAAAGGAGGGAAGTGAAAGTGAAGATCAGCTGATGAAGCAGCAAAAACTAAAAGTTATTTTATGACACAAAAAAAAAGGTTAATGTTTAAGTTTCAGAGTGTCACTGAATCAGAGTCGAACAAGATTATTTACGTGTCTGAATCATCATTTAAACTCAAATAAACACAAAACAAAGCCCCTGAAACATCATTATAGAAATAAAACAAGATCAGAGTTTCTGAAACATTGAATTTAGAACAAGATCAAATTCACTGAGACATCGTTATCACAATAAAAACAAGATAACAGCCAATAAGCTATCACCACAATATAAAACAAGATAACAGCTTCTGAAACATGATCATTAAAAAGAAAACATCCAGCTCATATTTGCAAGATCACAACCTATCATCCATATCAAAATAAAAACAAGATCACAGCCTCAGATTCAATGACATGAACCGATATAAAACACCAAAGCCTATAAATCCTCATTAAATGAATGAAAACAAGATCACAGTCTTTGGAACATTATTAGAAAAAAACAAGATCTTGGCTTCTGAAACATCACCATTACAATTGAAGCAAGATTTTAAACGGCTTTTAAATTTAAAACAAGATCACAACCAATAAAAGATCCATATCAAAATAAAAACAAGATCACAGTCCCTGGATAATAGTTATAAATATGAAACAAGATCACAGCCAATAAATCATCCAAATCACAGTGAAAACAAGATCGCAGCCTCAGATTCAATGAAAAGAACAGATATAAAACACCAAAGCCCATAAATCCTCATTAAATTAATGAAAACAAGATCACAGTCTTTGGAACATTATTGGAAAAAAACAAGATCTTGGCCTCTGAAACATCACCATTACAATTAAAACAAGATCACAGCTTCTGAAACATGATCATTAAAAAGAAAAAAAAATCCAGCTCATTAAATATGAGCAAGATCACAACCTATGAAAAATCTATATCAAAATAAAAACAAGATCACAGCCTCAGATTCATCAAAATGAATCGATATAAAACACCAAAGCCTATAAATCCTCATTAAATGAATGAAAACAAGATCATAGTCGTTGGAACATTATTAGAAGAAAACAAGATCACAACCTCTGAAACATCACCATTACAATTAAAGCAAGATTTTAAACGGATTTAAATTTAAAACAAGATCACAACCAATAATACATCCATATCAAAATAAAAACAAGATCACAGTCCTTTGAACATTATTTTTAAAATTGTAACAAGATCCCAGCCCCTGGATTATAGTTATAAATATGAAACAAGATCACAGCCAATAAATCATCCAAATCAAAGTGAAAACAAGATCACAGCCTCAGATTCAATGAAATGAATCAATATAAAACACCAAAGCCTCTGAATCCTCATTAATTGAATTAAAACAAGATCACAATCTTTGGAAAGATGTTAGAAAAAAACAAGATCTTGGCCTCTGAAACATCACCATTACAATTAAAACAAGATCACAGCTTCTGAAACATGATCATTAAAAAGAAAAAAAATCCAGCTCATTAAATATGAGCAAGATCACAACCTATGAAAAATCTATATCAAAATAAAAACAAGATCACAGCCTCAGATTCAATGAAATGAAGCAATATAAAACACCAAAGCCTCTGAATCCTCATTAATTGAATGAAAACAAGATCACAGACTTGAAACATTATTAGAAGAAAACAAAATCTTGGCCTATGAAACATCATTATTACATTAAAAACAAGATCACAGCTTCTGAAACATGATCATTAATAAAACCCAGCTCATGAAAGATGGTCATTAAAATTAAAACAAGATAACTGTGTATGAATCATCACTGTAATAAAAACAAGATCACAACCTATGAATTATCCATTCCAAAATAAAAACAAGATCACAGCCTCTGATGTGTCAAAGTTAAATTTTGATTAAAAAAAATCACTGCTCCCAAAGCCTGTCGTTATTATAAAAACAAGATCACTGTCCCTGAAACATTGTGTATTAATCAAAAGCAAGATCTTGGCCTCTGAAGCATCATTATTAAAATAAATAAAAAAAGATAATTTTCAATGGGACATGGTTGTTAAAATTAAAGCAAGATCCCAACTCCAGGATTTTAAATTTAAAACAAGATCACAACCTGTGAATTATCCATATCAGTATAAAAACAAGATCACAGTCCCTTGAACATTATTTTTTAAATTGTAACAAGATCCCAGCCCCTGGATTATAGTTATAAATATGAAACAAGATCACAGCCCCTTGGAATGTGGTTTTAAAATTCAAAGCAAGATCACAACCTGTGAATCATCCATATTAAAGCCTTAGATACATCAAAATCAAACAGCCAACAAGATAAAAAGTCCCTGAAGAATTATTCTATAACCAAAAACAAGATCTCGGCCTCTGAAGCATCATTATTACGATTAAAACAAGATCACAGCCTTTAAAACATTAACGTCTTAATCAAAACGAGATCACAGGTTTTGGAGCGTCGTTATTATTAAAATAAAAACAAGATCTCTGTCTCTTTAACATCTTTGTTTCTACTTTGACGAATTTATCATGACAATAAAAACAAGATGATGGTTTTGCGTCATGATTGTGTGAAAAGAAGATTTTTATTTTCGTAAATATTTAACTCAAACTCTGTTCATGAATCTGTTTCTTCTTCTTTGCTTCAGTTGTTCGTAGCGTTGAACCCAAAGGCGCCGTTACCGCCCCCTGGTGGCGACCTGCTGCACGTGCGAGCGGTCGGGGACAACGACACGCTTCACTTCCTGTTCTGCAGCCTGGGGGCGCCGACGCTGCTGATCGTTCACGCCAACACTTCTTCTTCTACTGTCACGGTGAGTCTGCACTTCCTGTTTCAGAGAGGAAACAGCTGATCGGGCGCCATGACCTCACCTGTCCTGACCCGTTTCTCTCAGGTCGACTGGAAAAAGTTTCTGGAACGAAACGTCAGCGGCAGCGTCACGGTGGAGCCGGCGAGCGGCGTCCTGGACAGCACCGCCATCGTGTTCAGCAGGGTCAGAGCGTTTACGTTTAAGCGTGTGTGTTTTATTTTTATCGTCTTTATCTAAACGCCGTTTCGTCTTTCAGCTGTGGGAGTATAACGACGCCAACAACACGGGTAACGTGACCTCCGACCTCTTCCCGCCGTACGAGCTTCAGGACTTCCAGTGGTCGCGTCTCAACCTATCAGGAGACAGCGCCGTGCTCTGCGGCGCCGCTGCCTCCTTCAGTAACGGATCGCTCTGCCTGCAGGTCAGAGGTCACGCTCCACTTCTGCTTTATCCAATCAACATCCTGACCACGAGTGACATCATTTCCTGTCTTTCCTCCATCAGCTGTCTGCGTTTGAGTCGGAGGGGCGTGACCCGTCCTGGCCCCGCCTCCTTCACAACGCCAACTCCTCCCAGTTGAGCTGGTGGCTCGATGGCGTTTCGCCGCGAGCAGCTCGCTCCAGGTTCATGCTAGAGCTGCACGCGGTGGGCGGAGCTTATCCTGTGAGCGAAGTGGAGATTCATAGATCCATTGATGACGAGTACACGCCGTCCATATTCAAGGTGACCTTTGACCCCATTGACTGTATATAGAATAAACAGCGTGCTTCCTCCTGTCACCGTTCTACGTTTTTGAAGCCAAAAAACCCCGTTTCTCTAGCCGCCATTGTGTAGCCAGAGTCTGCGCAGTAGAGAATTTCAGGTGGAGCCAAGTAAAAAAGAGAAATAAAAATATTTATTTCTTCTTCTTCAGAAGGTTTAGTCTCCTTTTGGCTCTTTCCTGAAGTTTCTTATATCCCCGATAAAAACTACTCACGAACGGCAGCTGTCAACTATCGTAAAACGAAACTTATATCGCAGTTTTTAACGTCCAATAACTAATGAGAAACTAACTTCTCAGAAAAAAAACACCTGAACACCATGCAGCCAGATGACATCATCATACCACCTTAGAGTAAGGATGAGAGAAACGTTTCTACCAGGTATCGTAATTTTTTAAAGTTTTCCCGGCTCATATCTGGAATACATGGGGAGGCGGGGCTTATGACCTATACTGCAGCCAGACACCAGGGGGCGGGGCTTATGACCTATACTGCAGCCAGACACCAGGGGGCGGGGCATCTGCTGGAGGCTTCAATTTGAGCCGAACGTCGTTACGTCCACTCGTTATACAGACTATGATTGCACCTTGACCCGTGTGTTGACCTCTGACCCCAGATGTCGCGGTGGCGGTCGGCGGTGAACGGTTCCTCTGACGTTCTTGGATTCGTTCAGTGGAAGCCGGTGGCGTACCGCACGTCCAGCCCGGCTCTGGAGGACGCCACGCCGTGTCAGCACGCCGAGCCTCAGAGGGTGAGCGGCGAGGAGACGGCGTCATCGTCGGCTCTGGTCAGAGCGTTCTACGAGGAACCGCTGACGTTTGGACTCAACATCAGCTTCGGTATCGGAGGAGAACCGTTCTACAACAGCACCAGGTTCCTCAGGTGGTGAGTGTCGGGGGGCGGAGCTTCATCACAGCGCCAGAAAGTTTAACTTCATTTTACCACTTTTAAAAAACTGATCTAACAATTTTATTTTTCACAGTGTAAATTTTAAACACTTGAAATATTATCCTTTTTTTTAACGAAGGAGTTTATTTTTTACAGTGTGCATTCTAAAGTTTTTTTTATTTTAAAAAGTTTATTTTCATAGAGTTATTTTTACTCTAGTTGTAATATTTCACAGTTTAAGGATTTATTCTTTGAAAGGTTTAGATCAAATTTAAAAAAAGAAAATTTAAATCTCTTTTACAGTACGATTTGTGCGCATTAGTAACATTTAACAGTAATTTTTTTTCAGTGTTTTCTCTTTAAAAAGTGTTTTTTATAGTGTTAAAATCTTAGTTTTAAATAAAATGTAAATTTTATGGCTTTTATATTTTAGAGCACATTTTTAAGAGATATTTTGAAATGTATATTATATATATAATATTTTACAGTTGATTTTTCAATGTGAAAATTGTCTAAAGAATTTAATTTTTACAGTGTCAATTTTATGCCTGTGTAAATAGTTTTTTTCAAGTAGAAATTTTATAGATCTTTATTTTCTTTGACTTTTAACAGTTTCAGTTGAAATGTTTCATTTAATTATCGTGTCAAATTTTGCATTTATTTTTACATTTTGATATTTCCAAGAGTTTTTTACAGTGTTCATTTTAAGTTTCTACATCTTGACATTGTAAGTTTTATACACTTGCAATTCTTCAGTTTATATTTTACAGTTTTATATATTCTATAGGGTCTGTTATTCAAAGTGAAGTTTTATAGTTTTTATATCTTGCTTTATTTTTTAAGTGTTTTTTTTTATATCATTGTTAAATTTACAGTTTATCTTGTACAGTGTACATTTTATGGTTCATTATATTTTAAAGAGTTTGTTCCTCAAAGTTTTCTCATTTTTTTAGTTAAGTTTTTCATATTTTAACAGTTCGTTTTTATTCAATGCCTTGTTCATCCTTTCAAAATAAAAGTCTTGCTGTGTTTTTATAGGACGGCGTTGGTCGGCGTGGGCGCTCCCCCCGTGGACTCCTTCTCTGTGCTGGTGCTCAGTATGATGGTGTTCGGTCTGGGGACGCCGCTGCTCCTCCTGCTGGTGGGCGGAGTCTGCGTGTGCGTGAGGAAGAGAGCGGCGGCGCCGTCCGCGCTGGCGTACGAGCCCATCAACTGAAGACGGCGCCGATACAAAGACTGTTTTTACGACCCGTTAATTCATCACAGAGCGACCACCGGAGATTTTATATTTAATGGATTCTGTAAATGTTTCTGATTTTAAATGAGTTTTTTAAAGTTTTAATTTCTGATGTTTTTTTTAATGTGAATTTCTCCTGATTTTTCTGATCAATATTAAATCTGTTCAGACTCAAACTCTCAGCTCATTGGTTCATTCCGCCCTGAAGTTACTGTCTCTTTAAGACGCTGTCAGCGCTCAGGAAGCCTCCTCCACTGCTGCCGTTCCACAGTTATGTTTCTGAATGAAATAACCAAATAGAATATTTAAATGTAAGATTAGATCAGATTAGGGGGAGGATTACATTTTAACAACAGACACATGAAGAATTTCAAAATAAAGGAACCGCTCAAACACATCTTAGATCTCAATAATGAAATATTGCAGTTGATAATCTTTTTCTTTCCAAATATAATTGAGTGTGTTAAGATCAAAATAACATAAACGTTATTGTTGTTTAATGTTCCTATTATTTTTTTGAGCAGTTTATGTTTTAAATATGTGAAACTGTTGCGGAAGTCAAATAAGACAAAAATCCAACAGAACTGATAAAATAACTAAACTTTTTATGATAACTCTTTAAAAAAAATTGGAACTTGAGTATTTTTTTACTTAATTTGACCTTTTCAGTGAGAAAAATCTTATCAGTCTTGGGCCTCAACAGATGCATTTTATCAAATTTCATTCCTCAAAGTGTAATATCATGGTCCTTTTCTGTTTTTACAAGAATTTAATGCTCAAAACTTAACGAACTTTGGCTCTTCTACTTTTCTCTGTTTCTTTTTTAATGCAGATATTTTACTTGTTGTTGAACCTAAATTGCTTGTGATGTCTTTATATTCTTGCTATTTCTACTACACTGTCTGACTGTGCACTTCTCATTTATTTAAGCTTTAAAAAACAGGGACATAATTTTGTTCCACTAACGTAAATATGACGAATAAAGTTCCTTGAATCATTGAAAAGATCTGATCATCAGTTATAGAGGATTAGGATTTGGATTTTTAGAGTTTAATCTCTTGTGGATGTTCATACAGAGCTCTCACACACACTCGGGTTCATTTAGATATAATGCAAATGTCAAGATTTTCAAAATAAAAGCATTCTTTTTTTCATTTATGCTCCAATTTTATGATAAATCTTGTATGGGCCACACAGGGACACCCAAAAAAAATCAAAAAACTTTCTGAACACGATGTCCAGAGCTGCCTACATACTCATCCTGAGATCCACACACACACACACACACACAGAATCCACAGAGACAAATCCACATTTTACGAGTTTATTAGAATAAAACCTACGATGCTGCGTTCAAAGACTCTCTGACCGTCCGCTGCCTCCCCCAGCGACCAATCAGAGCTTTGGATTTAATGTCATGTGATGATGAATGAGTCCAGCTATTGGAGTTTTTAGTGGGTGTGGCCTAAAACTACACAGCTACCAATCAGGAGACGGATTTCAGGGACAGTTCACAGTCATAAACGAAGGTGGCGTGAGGAAGAAACGCGTCCAGAAGAAACCCTCACAGCGACCTGAGGCTGGACATCCCCGCTCCTCGCCAAGTTTACAGAAGTTACAGTTTTTATTCCTTTGAAGTAAAATGTACAAATTGAAGAGTATTTTTGGGAAATCAAACGTTGAAGTT
>RPOG01001266.1:49587-100533 GCA_008086565.1 Thalassoma bifasciatum
GCAACCAAATATATGAAAATATATTTATATGTTCCTGTTATTTTTTCTGTGTGAAATTATTGGCAAGTATCTCTCAAGTGTCTGTAGTGACTCATACATTTTCATTTTGTGTGTTTCATTTCTTTTATTTGTGAATAAGATAAATAATTTGATGTTAAAATAACATTTCACATTATTACATTGGTTGTACCACCTGACATGGAAATTGTTCCAGTCACCAATGAAGTGAAAAAACCTTTTTTATCAGTATTTCAGAGAAATCTACAAACTTTTCCACTTGGTCACAAATGTCATTTGGGCTCCTCTGGCTGATGCAGTTTCCTGTTTCCTGTTTTATTCTCTTCACTTTAAAATAAAAGTCTAATGTTACGGTTGCACCACCCTGACATTTGACAAGGTGAAAATTACGGGACAAAAGTTTTTTACATTTCTCAACAGCTTTAAAATTCTTTTTATTTGCAAAGAATGTTTTATTTAAAAAGGTTCAAGCATAAAATAATGCCACTGTATTTTTAATTTCCATTTACAATAACTGACATTCAATTTTTAGAGTTTAATTACTGTGGATACTTGTCAGGACGGTTGCACCACCTGACATTTTGGGGGTTTGAGGAACCAAAACACAAAAAAACATGTTATATTTTAATAGTTTAAAGATGTGTTCAAATAACACAGGTTTCATAGAATAAAGAAATACATGTGATGAAATACTCAATTCATGATGGAAGGAAATATTGCACTCAGACACAAAAAAAGGGGACGTCACGTCATTGACCCATATATATATATATGCATAAACTTCTGTATAGATAAATAAAGTCTGGTGGCGTCTAACCTCTTGTACTCGTCTCGGTTCGAGCGTGTGCAGTTGATCCTCTCCACGTATCCCGTCGTTTCACACGCCGACCACGACCTCTGAAAAACAACAACCACCTCTGTCACACACAACCGTCACCATGACAACCAGCTTTATTTCAAACCTCCGCTGTGACCCGAACTCACCGTCTGGAAGGCGTTACACTGGGCGCACTCCGCCGTCACCACGAAGTCCTCCAGCAGCCAGCAGGGGGCGACGTGAGCCTTCGGCGCTGCAGGAGGAGAAGGTCAGAGGTCAGGCTGGGACACGGTGACATCATAGAAACAGAAACTCTGATTGGTTAAACTCCATCAGTACCTGAGGGTTTGTCATCACTCAGCAGCGCCGCTCCAAACACCCTGAAACAAACAGAATCTTTCATTTCAGAGCCACAAAGTTGTGGTGTTACTCTAGTTCTGGTTCAGCTCCGCTCTTTAAGGACCTGAGGGGACTCGGACTGACCTGAGGGACACGAGGCCCCAGAACAGGGCGTGGAGGACCAGGACTCGGGGCCGACAGCAGGCTACCGGGATCCGACAGTCGCTCTCCATCAGCCGCGTCCTCAGGCAGGAACACGCCACTCTGAGACCACGAGAACCAGAGACGCTTCACTGAAGGTCTCTGGACCAGGAACCTGTCCCAAGATTTATCCGTCTGTTCGTTTCCAGGTGAAGGATACCTGTAAGGGAAAGGGGGCGTGGTCAGCTGTTTATCAAACCCTGTGGATATTTAATTCATTTCATTTTTTGTGTGTTTTGTTATTTTCATTTATATATAAATGGGTCAATGACGTGACGTCCCCTTTTTTGTGTCTGAGTGTAATATTTCCTTCCATCATGAATTGAGTATTTCATCACATGTATTTCTTTATTCTATGAAACCTGTGTTATTTGAACACATCTTTAAACTATTAAAATATAACATGTTTTTTTGTGTTTTGGTTCCTCAAACCCCCAAAATGTCAGGTGGTGCAACCGTCCTGACAAGTATCCACAGTAATTAAACTCTAAAAATTGAATGTCAGTTATTGTAAATGGAAATTAAAAATACAGTGGCATTATTTTATGCTTNGACATTTGTGACCAAGTGGAAAAGTTTGTAGATTTCTCTGAAATACTGATAAAAAAGGTTTTTTCACTTCATTGGTGACTGGAACAATTTCCATGTCAGGTGGTACAACCAATGTAATAATGTGAAATGTTATTTTAACATCAAATTATTTATCTTATTCACAAATAAAAGAAATGAAACACACAAAATGAAAATGTATGAGTCACTACAGACACTTGAGAGATACTTGCCAATAATTTCACACAGATTTTTATTGTCCTTGTATATTTATATAAAAGTATATAAGCCAACGAGGTGGACTGTAAAAACCCACGAGTTTAATTTTTATGATTTTTTATTACTTGGATTTTTGAAACTTTACAACCAGTTGATGACTTTAGACAATCTTTTGTATTAAGAAGAGAGTCTTTATACAAAAATAGGTAAAAGTTTCTTGAAAAATTTTTCACGTTTTTTTTATTTTGCCTATTTTTATTATTGTGCTCCCATTGTTTGTGTTGTTTACTTCATTTTAAATTTGTTGTAACCGCTTTTTGTTTTCAATTAAATTTTTTTTAACTTATAATTTTTGTTTGTAAACTGTAATAACATAAATAAACACAATAATAATGACACAATCACAGTAGTGTTAATAATTAAACGCGCTTTCGAACACGTCATCACGTTTTACGTCACATTTCGCTGTGAATCACAATAAAAACTCATAACAGGCTAAGCTAACGCGTTAGCACAGGTGATAATTACGTCCAAACTTTGCCTGAAAAAATGACGTCACACGTACCACCTCGGTTCATGCGTCATTAAAGTGTAGTAGACACAATAACAGAATAAACGTCGTCATTAGTTCGTCATTAATATCTGTAGTTTACCTGTTAGCTTAGCCACATGCTAACCTTATATGAAAACAACGTCACTATTCGCCATCTTTTTTTTAATTTTTATTTACAAAGCGCGGGAAACAGAGGACAAAGATCCAGGTGAAACTCACCTTTTATCGATTACGGGACTGGAATCAAAGCAAAAACCGTTTTTTCTCGGGTCCACTTCAAGATCCGAATCCAACAGGATCCAAGAACAGGATCCGCTCAAGAAACACTTCCGGTGGAGCTTTTCAAAATAAAACCACCTCAGGCGCATGACACTATTACGACGCAGGATTAGAGCCAAACCTTAAAAGACTGTATTAGAGATCTAGTCCTGAGAAATAAAATCTGTAAACCCAGTTCAGTTTTTTATTGGAATAATCTTTATATTGATATTAACTGGAAAAAAACATAATAATAATCATAATAATACATTTTATTTGTATTGCACTTTACATTTAGATAATCTCAAAGTGCTACAGAGTAAGACACAATTAAAAACAATTAAAAAACATATTAAAAACCCTTTTAAGAATAATTTCTAGGGTAGTACATGGTACATGGTCACTAAATAGGAAATATTGCATTTCAAATAAGGTGCGGGAGGTTTCTCTGAAAATATTACATAAGTCAGTGGTTCCCAACTTTTTTCATTTCAAAAATGTTTGTGGCCCACCTCCAACCCGATAAATACAGAGGATATAAAATGCCCCAATGACTCACAATGTAACAGATTCTGAGCCCAAAACAAAATAACTTTATGCCAAATAAGCAACAATTTGTTACAGTTTGAGTCATTTTTTAAGTTTTGGGCTCTGCACTATGGTAACATTTTGAACACGTTATTACATTTCAGGTTTTATTACATATTGTGTCATGGTTATGTTTTGGGTCATGTTACCTACTGGCCACTGAAATACCTTCTCGCCTTTGTTTACATTAATAGTTGAGCATTTTTAATATCCTGACTGAGTTTGTAACCGAGTTTTAACATTTAAAATATTCTGTTTGTTTGTATCTTTATTTATTTATTTGTATCTTGTATCTTTATATAATTACACTCCACTAAAATCAGACTATTTTGGAAATGATTTGGAGGCCCACTTGCAATACTTTCAAGGACCCACCAGGGGGCCGCGGACCACAGGTTGGGAATCACTGACATAGGTGTTATCCTGTTAATACTGTTATTGCAAAATACAGACTCAACATTGACCCTCTTTGTTCCTTTTGCCACCACACAGAGGAAACTATCGATCATATGTTCTGGGATTGTACCCATAGTCAGGGAATTTGGCTGGACCTTAACTTGTTGTTGAACAGAAAACTGAATACCCAACTCAAATTTAAAACTGAATATATTTTATTTGGCTGCTTTGATGATATTCTGTCTCTCAAAAATACATATATCATCAATTTCATTATACTTTTAGCAAAATTCCATATACATACCAGCAAATATTCAAAACAAAAACCCAACCTGACTGTCTTTCTTGCATATTTAAAATTCTATCTTGACACTCTAAAACTTTGCACTAACCCCAAAGCTGTGAAGACACTTTGTGAGGAATTTGATTTCCTTTGAAACAAATTATTCTTATATGAAATTTTCTTTACAAATCTTTGAACTTAATGAACTATTTTGTATTTCTATGCCTCTTTATAATTGCTCTAAACCAGTGATTCCCAACCTGTGGGCCGTGAAGTTATTGTAAGTGGGCCGCCAAATCATTTCCAAAATAATAGGATTTTAGTGGAGCATAAAGAAACAAGATACAAATAAAGAAAGAATCAAATATGTAGAATGATGTTTTATATGTTAAAACTTAGTTATGAACTTGAATAGGAAAATAATAATGATCAGATATTCATATCTAAAAAAAGTCCACTAAGAAGGCATGTTAGAGTCCAATGGGTAACATGACCTGACTTAAATTTAACAATGACTCAATATGCTATCAAAGAAAATTATGTAACAAACTTTTTAAAAAATGTATTAAAAGCCTAAAGATAATAGCTGACTTAAACTATAAAAATTATTTCGCTTTGGCTAAAAAGTTATTTAATATAATCTGTTTGATTCGTTACATTACTGGCCAGCTATTACATATTGGGTTTTATTGCATTTTGGGTTGTTGTTACAAATGAGTTTCTAACAAGGAATTTTATATTCTCTGTAGTTATTGGGTTGGAGATGGGCCGCGAACATTTTTGAGACTTTAAAATGGGCCCTGAGTTGGAAAAGGTTGGGAACCACTGCTCTACACTATGAGATGTATACTACCTTGAGCATACAATGTTTTTTTTTGATGAATTTGTGAACTGTTGTAAGTTCTGTTTGTAAAAAAGTTTTGGGGAAAAAAAAAAAGCTTTAAAAGACAAATCAAAATTAAATTTACAAGATTAATCCAATAAAATTACGAGAATAACAAAAAATGTTGAATGGTGCTAAGTTTAAACAGCCTAAAATTTCAGCTATAAACTTTTGTTTAATGAATTCTTCTTGGAAATTACATGGCTTTCATTTACAGACATATTTTTAACTACAATAATAAAGTAAGTTGGAAGGTTGAAACACTGAAAGGTCCATTGGAATGAAAAATATTTATGTAAATATTTGGAGAAGTGTCATTTTTACAAACTTACGGGTTGAGTAGAATTAGAGATAAGACTTTTATCATTAGTACAATTCTTATTATTCAGATACAGAGAGTTTATTTATCTCTGTTTATTTATTACACAGTGAACTGAAACAGCTTTGTGACTCAAACATCCTCCTCTGTGAATAAACTACAAATAAAGTTGTTTGTGTAAGTCTGTTTATGTTATTTTTAATTTATTCATGATGTTGTATGATTGTTTTTTTTTACACATCATCATTAATAAACAACAGCAGCAGCAGTCACAGATGATTTAAACACATTTATTTGACTTTAAAATGAACATATAGAGCTTCAGCGCCCCCTCTGGTGAACTGGTGTCCCTGCAGTTTGTCTCAGATGCTGTGTATGAAGAATCGTGAACACCTGGATCCTCGAGGACACACACACACCTGTCCAGAATGAGCCTTCACACCCCACCTGCTGCTCTGCTCGTGGCCCCGCCCCCTCCAGCAATATTTCTCCAGGTTACACTGTGAAAGAGAGAGAGAGAGAGAGAGAGAGAGAGAGAGAGAGAGAGAGAGAGAGCACAGGTGAGAGTGAGAACAGGTGAGAACAGGTAGATTCACAGACAGAACCAGGACTCAGGTAAAACTTTTACCAGCACGGTGACTCTGCGTCTCTTCAGCCGTCGACAGAGTCCAGGGAGTCTCCTGAGACCGACCGACCTCAGAGACAGGTCAGAGCCCGAGTCCATGGGGACCTGTTCACAAAAATAACAACAACAGGTAAACAACAGGTAAACAACAAACAACAGAGAGATAACAGGTAAATGAGGTTATTAAAAAGTTTAACAACAGGTTATCAACAGGAAGAAAAGAAGTAAATGACAGGAAAATTAGGTCATAAAAAGCTTAACAACAGGTAAACACCATGTTACAAACAAACAACAGAAAGACAACAGGTAAACAACTGAAAAATGAGGTCATAAAAAAAGCTTGACAACAGGTGGAGAACAACAACAACAGGTAAACAGCAGGTAAACTATAAGTAAACAACAGATAAGTTAATGAGGTCATAAAAAGCTTGACAACAGGTAAATGACAAACAACAGGTAAACAACAAACAAAAGGTAAATGAGGTTAAAAAAATTAACAACAGCTAAACAACAGGTCAAAAACTAAAAAATAAACAGGATGACTACAAGTTAACAACAGGTAAACAACATGTTACAAACAAACTATAGAAAGACAACAGTTAAACAACTGAAAAATTAGGTCATAAAAAAGCTTGACAACAGGTGGAGAACAACAACAACAACAGGTAAACAGCAGGTAAACTATAGGTAAACAACAGATAACAGGTAAATGAGGTCATAAAAAGCTTGACAACAGGTAAATGACAAACAACAGGTAAACAACAAACAAAAGGTAAATGAGGTTAAAAAAATTAACAACAGCTAAACAACAGGTCAAGAAATAAAAAATAAACAGGATGACTACAAGTTAACAACATGTAACAAGTTAATGAGGTCATAAAAAGCTTGACAACAGGTGAATTACAGGTAAACAACAAGGGAATGAGGTCATAAAAGAAGCTTAACAACACGAAAACAGGTCAAAAACGAATAAACAACAGGAAGACTACAGGTGGATGACGGGAAAACAACAGGAAACAAGTAAATGAGGAAGTAAAAAAGTTTAACAGCAGTAATGTCACAGGTAAATAACAGGTAAACAATATGCAACAGGTGAAAAACAGGTCAACAACAGTTAAAATAAGTATGTGACATGTAAACAACGTAAGCAAAGTTAAAAAAAAAAACAGCTTTACAACAGCATGAGAGCAGGTAAACAACAGGAAAGTGTCAGGAAACAGTAAACAAGAGGTTTTCAGTTAAACAACACCTGAAACACCTGCTGCTGCTCTCACCTGTACTTACACCTATGTTCCCCTAACTCTCCTCTCACCTGTCCTCCTCACAGAAAACTCATCATCACATCCATATCACACACTCTGGATCTCCCAGCATGCACCTGTCCTACCTGCAGCTGAGCTGGTCCAGGTGTGAAGTCAGGTAAACTGCAGTGGACCCTCTGCAGACTCACACAGCAGGTGAGAAACAAAACACACACACTCAGCCTCATCTGTCGACCAATCAGGGGTCAGTAATCAATCAGCTGGTTTCCTCTGGGGTCGTCTGTTCATGCTCCGTACATGCGTGTGTGTGTGTGTGTGACTGTGTGTGTGTGTGTGTGTGTCTCCTCTTCTTCTGTGGTATTAAACCCTGATCCCCTAAGTCTGCTTCAACAGCCACATGACCAGACGATGACATCACAGAGCTCTCGTCCAATGGTTGATCCTGAGTTAATTCCTGAGGTCAGATGTGTGTAACGAGGGTTTGACCCCAGGCGTCCCTGAAACAGCGCCCCCTGGAGGCTGTGTGTGTGTGTGTGTGTGTGTGTGTGTGTGTGTGTGTGTGTGTGTGTGTGTGTGTGTGTGTGTGTGAGCAGCAGCATCAGTGTGTGACTGAAGATCTGAGTAAAGAAAAAAGACGCAGATAAAGAAAAACAAACTAAATGAGTTTGATCCAGTGATTCTGAGTTTTTGTTTATGTTTTTTTTATAATGAAAAAATTCTCTATTTGTTTTGTTTATTTGTTTGCGAGGATCATGTTCCAGGTGTGTACACTCAGGTGTTTGTGAGTCCTTTTATTTGGATGATATGAAGTCAAAATTTTGAGATAAGAAGTAAAAATAGTCACTGAATAGGCAAATTTTTGAGTTAATAGAGTAAAAAATTTTGGTAATTAAGTCAAATTTTAGGGAAATTACAGTCAGTTTTTTTAGTTAAATGGAAATTTGAAGATAGAAGTCAGACTTATGAGAAAAAGGTTGAAATTCTGAGGAAAAACAGGTCAAAGTTTTGTGATTAAGCAGAATCTTAGTAAAGTAGAGTCAAAATAATGAGGGAAATAAGTCAAAATTATGAAATTAAAAGTTTAAATTCTACAACATAAAGTCAAAATATCTGTTATGTCTAATTTTAAGAGAACAAAGTCAAGATTTTGAGATGAAAATGTAAAGATTTGCGATAGTTAAATCAAAATTTTGTAATGGAAGTCGATATTTTTGGGTGAAAAGTCAAAATTATGAGTAAAAAACAGCAAAAGTTTAGAGCAAGAAAGTCAAAAATTTGAGAAAAATGGGAAATTTTGAGACAAAAAGTTTAAATTTTACATTATAAAGTCAAAATTCAAAATTTGGAGTCAGAAATAATCAAAGTTGTGAGTAAAAAAAGGTGAAAGTTTGGACCAATAAAGTTAAAGTCATGAGGAAAAATTAATTTATTTTATTCCTCATCTGCAAAAATATATCTCAACTATTTCAGAGTTTCATTTTTATTTTCTTATTGGTGAATATGGGGTGTGTAAACTCAGGTGTGTAAACTCAGGTGTGTGTGAGGACTCTCAGTGTCACAGCTCCGTGTGTGTATTTCTATATTTGGTGCAGCTCTATGTTTAGCCACCCCCCCCCCCCTCTCCAAACACACAAACACACACAAACACTCCCCAGCTGATCTCTGCCGTGCGTAGCTACGTCACGCCGTGGCCCCGCCCCCTTCCTCCCCAGCCTATGGAGGCTGCGCTGATCCTCTGCTCCGTCTCCTCCTCTGCTGCTGCTGCGTCCATTATTTATCACCGAGGATCACCCAGGACCCGCAGCGAGACCCCGACACACTTGCAGGCCGCGCAGGAGGGCCGGAGCTCCGGGGAGGATGAGAGCAGCTGCCGGGACGGAGAACCGACCGGAGCCGCTGCCGCTGACCCCCGGAGGAGGCGACATGACTGCGGAGTGAGGAGGAGGAGAGGACGCCGCTGCGCCGGTCGGTGAGTGACGGAGGGATGGAGGGATGGAAGGGTGAATGGAGAGGTGAAGGGATGGATGGATGGAGGAGGAATAAACAGGTGCACAGGAGGATGTGATGATGGATGCAGACAGCGGCTCTCTGACCGCTGCTGTGTCCGCTGATGGAGGCTTTGGCACGGACACAGGCTGCAGGACGAGCCGCTGCATCCTCCATGATTTTATTATTATTATTATTATCATTATTGCTATTATTGCTATTATTATTATTATTACTATTATTTTTATTATTGTCAGTGACATGCTGCAGGGTCACATGGTGAGGGTCTACTAACTACTCCCCCCCCTTCACCAGCGGCTCACTGTCAGCATGTCCGGTGGCGGGCGACCCGGGCCAGGGCCAGGTCCAGATCCAGGCCCAGGTCTAGGCCCAAGCCCAGGACCCGAAGGTCTGGACTCAGTGGAGTGCCTCCTCCTCGCCTCGTAGTAGGACAGACACTACCTCTCTGTCTTCCTCCTCCTCTTCTTCCTTGTCTCGTACGAGTTCATTCCTCCTCCCTCCTCCCCCCCCCCCCCTGATTGGTATATCGATTTCTGATCAGAAACAGTCTGCAAAATGAGAGTTCTGTTTGGAAATTTCAAAATAAAACCAACCAGCTGCAGCACACAGAGGTTAAACTCAAACTCCCACAATGCACCTGGAGATGTAGTGACGTCAGATGCAGTGTGTTTGGGGTTTTTTTGTATTTTTTTTTTGCTATGAGTGTGTGGACAGGTGGTCTCAGACTGGGCTCTGTCCTGGTCTCGGACTCAGTGGAGTCTGTCTTTATGGACTTGTCTCAGCTCACAGTCAGACACTCTGTTACCGTGGTTACCGTTCACAAAACCTGTGCATAAAGTATTCTGTTCAAAAAAACGATTTGTTGAAAACATCACAAAGACAAAATATTTGTTATTGAAACTGAAAAACTTTTTTGATTCTGTGCAAATATTCAACACAGGTTGATTTAAACAGGTGAGAGTCATGATTGGGTATAAAAGGAGCATCATCCCCCAAAGGCTCAGTCCTTCACCACTTCGTCAACAACTGCGTGAGCAAATAGTTCAACAGTTTAAGAACAATGTTTCTCAACTTTGTCCAACTGCAGGAATTGATGGATTTCATCATCTACAGACCATAATATCATCAAAAGATTCAGAGAATCTGGAGAAATCTCTGCACGTAAGCAGCAAGGCCCAAAACCAACATTGAATGGCCGTGACCTTTGACCCCTCAGGCGGCGCTGCATTAAAAACCCACATCATTGTGTAAAGGATATTAGCACGTGGGCTCAGGAACACTTCAGAAAACCATTGTCAGTTAACACAGTTCATCACTACATCTACAAGTGACAGTTCAAACTCTACCATGCAAAGACAAAGTCACACATCAACAACACACACAAACGCCGCCACCGCCGGCTTCTCTGACATGAACCTGTCCCAGCTTTTTAGGAACGTGTTGCAGACATCAAATTCAACGTTAGTGAAGATTTGCAACAAAAATCATTGTTCTCTGTTTTTATTTACGGTTTATACAAAGGTCCAACTTCTTTGGAATTAAGGGTTTTAACATGGAGCTCTATGGGGACTGACTCACTGCTGGAGTCAGACTCTAGTGGACACTCAGGGAACTGCAGGTTATTTTAACACGGAGCTCTACAGAGACAGGGGTGGTCAGTTTTTATTTATTTATTTTTTTAAAGATATTTTTTGGGCTTTTCTGCCTTTAATTGGATCGAGGAGGACAGTGGATAGAGTAGGAAAGGGGGAGAGAGTGGGGAATGACACGCGGGAAACAGGCCACGGGCAGGAATCGAACCTGGGCCACCCGCTCGAGGGCAAACCTCATGGTGCGCGGCCATATCCACTAGGCCATCTGTGCCCCGTCAGTTTTTATTTTGTGGATAAATATATTTGCGGTGTAGGCAAAGCTTAAGTTTGGCCACTTCACAGGAATCTATCTAAAGTTTCATCTTTTATCTTTATTTCAATATTATTTGTCTTTTCTTCATTTAATCATTTTTGTTTATTCTGTTGTTTTATTCTGCATCTATTTATTTTCATCCTCCTCATCATCACAAACACATTCATCTTCATCGTCTTCATCACGCGTCTGCAGGGATCAGGGCGAGTCAGAGCCTCCGGCCTCCTCGTAAGTACCCGTGAGAACAACATTTCCCAGAGTGCACCTCTCCTTTCTTTTTCACCCCCTTTGATAAAACTACTTCCTCTCAGTCGACCACTTCCTGCAGACTTCCCCCTGAGCGAGTGCACTTCCTGTCCGCTCACTGTCTCTGTTACCTGAACAGGTGGAATCCTTTTTCCGGGTTGAGTCAGTTGGTCAATAATGTTGCCGCCAACGTCACTGAGGTTCTGCAGGTTAAAAGTCCCATTGACGACCAATCACAGACGTGAGTAAGAGCCAGAAATCTACCAAACATGGCAACAACAACAACAACTATACACAACAACAACAACTGTAAACAACAATATTATTTATTTGAAGTAGACATCACAATAACATTGGACAAACCAGATGCTTTGTTTGAGCTTCTCCACAGGAGGCTTTGAAATGATAAAGTAATTAAAATAGTAAAAAACAGTGTATTATAACATTTCAGAAATAATAAAAGCAGTTGTTACAAATTAAAAATTGATACAGCAATCATCAAAATTATTCATATGAGCATATATAACATTAACCCTCTGATGCATGAACTATTAAAGCCAGTGTCTGGATTTTTTCATCTTTTTTTCTTCAAATATTTGTAACAGAACATTCAACATAAAAAAAGAGTGAAATTAATGTAAACAAAAATATTTTTTTGTTTGACTTCCTCTCTTTTTATTTTTGGTAATTTCATGAATAATCTTTTTTTAATGCTTTGCGAAACATTTTAACTCTCTTTCATCCATTTTAACACTGAAAAATGTATAGTTATTACGCTGTTTTACCCTCAAATGTTTGTCTGTAACTTTTTTTTTCAAATATATGTTTGGAAAAAGAATTGACAACATTTTTTCAGGTCATAAGAAGAATAAAAATATCCTGACACAGACTAATATGAATTTCCTCCACATGAACCATTGAATTTAGGAGTAAATAACTTTTAAATAGGTGTTTACTGTAGTGACCACTATGCACCACAGGGTTAATAACATAAAATTGATTAAAAAAAACAAAACAAAAATAACAACAACACTAGTCATTGTAATGATTAAAGCCGCCAAGTGATAGCAGCTCCTGTCAGTGTTTCTTCAAGCGTCTCCCAGTAGCGGCTCCTGTCGCCAATCTGTTGTTATCATTCCTGTTAGGGATTCTACTAGCATAGGGTGACCATATTCACACACACACACATTTTTAGGGGTTTTGCGTGGGTCAGGGGGCTTTCTGTGCTTCTAACTCAGTTAAACAAATATTCTGAATTCCCCAGAAAAGAACACTTTACCTGGATATACTGAGAAATAGCCCAAAACAGTTCTGTAGGAACACAAGTATTCAGATGTTTAACAAAATAAAAGATAATCATCGCTCTTTAGTCTGACACTGTCACCTTAGTTAGGAAAAGTGAGGTAGAGAACCATTCTTCAAGATAACCTCCCAATTATCAGTTACGTAAAAATAGAAATAATGCCTCAAAATATTAAACAAAAAGAAAAAAGAGAGGAAGCCTGTTCTTCAATGTTTTGTTGTGGTGATATGGGCTTGCAGATCGTTGGAACCATTATTATCCACAGAGACATAAGTTCCAGCTTTGCAGACTGTACATTCTGCCTCCCATTTGTCACGACCCGGACGAAAACAGGGGAACTTTTTTCGCATTTCATCAGTGAAATGACATTTGCGTTTCGGCATTTTCTTTCTGTTGGAGTGTTCTCTGGCAGTGTGTCTACCTGCCTGTCAGCCTGAGTGAGTGAGTGAGTGTGGAGCCTCTGTACTGATTTGTGAATGAATGAATACATGTTCCGGGGTTCGGCTCAAACTCCACCTCTCAGAGCGTGTTTCTAAAGGAACCACTCAACATGAATGATAAATACACTGGTCTGTGAAGATCAAAAACCCGGACATTTGAAGGATTTTATAAACCCCGACCAGACAGGCTCTTAAAGAGGACGTATGGTCACCCTATACTAGCATCACCTGTAGGCGATTTTGTTAGCATCTCTTGCTAGCAATTCCTTTAGCATCTCCTGGTAACGGCTCATGTCAGGGTTTCTTTTAGCATTTCCTGCTAGCGGTTCTGTTAGCATCTCTTGCTGGCGATTTTGTAAGCATCTCCAATTAAGCAACTCTATCAGCAACCCCTATGAGTGATTCTGTTAGCATCTCTTGTTAGCAATTCTCTTGGCATCTCCTGGTAACGGTTGATGTTGGCGTTTATTTTAGGGTCAATGACTAAAAGAGGGTCTAAAAACATATTTTTAAAAAGTTCTTTGAAAATGGATAAAAACATATTTCTGAGAGAAGAATTATGTTTTCTAACAGATTTCAGTAGTTGACCAACATTTCAAAGTTTTTAGGTTCACATAAAAAATCATAAAAATTAAACTCGTGGGTTTTTACAGTCCACCACGTTGGTTTATATACTTTTATATAAATATACAAGGACAATAAAAAAGACACACTTTAATAACAGTTCATAGAGAGTTCACAGACATCACTGAGTATGTAAAAGTAAAACACACAAAGTAAAGAAAATAAACACTTATTCTATTTATTAAACTAGTTAAAATAATGCCACTGTATTTTTAATTTCCATTTACAATAACTGACATTCAATTTTTTCTCAAATTAATGACACCTATGAACAGTCCTGCCAACGTGGTGGACTGTAAAACCCCCAAACTCCTTGGTTTTGTGTTTTTTTGTACAATATAAAATTATCAAATTTCTACACAAGTTTATTGTGTCCAAAGTATCTTATTAGAAATACATGTGATGAAATACTCAATTCATGATGGAAGGAAATATTGCACTCGAACATAAAAAAGGGGACGTCACCTCATTGAACCTTTAGCGTTTCCTGCGAGCGGCTCCTTTAATTGGTTCTGTTAGCATCTCTCGCTGGCAATTTTGTAAGCATTTTGTGTTAGTGGCTCCTTGTCTTCATTGTTTTTTTTGTTTTTTTTTAAGTCACGGGGAAGAAGTCAGAACAAATCGATGATTTTATTCTCTGTCAGGATCCTCTGATGTTGACTTTCCTGATATTCAGTGCATAACCACATGCTGACCTCTGACCTCTGACCCCCCCCCCGGGGGGGGAAATCCTTCAATGTAGTCGTCAAGCTCGTCATGTTCCTGGTCCACTCCTTTGACCCCCTCCTCGGAGTCCACTGCGTCTGCCGCTTCCACCTCAGAGGCTAGACACCGCAGACATTCTTTTGTTTCAAGCGGCTGCCGACGCCAGCTCGCACAACGATGACAGTCTCGGCGAAGACGCGGGCGACACCCCCGCGTGTCCAACTCAGAGCCAATAAGGTCAGTGCACCTGTGCTTGTGTGTGTGTGTGTGTGTGTGTGTGGTATAGAATAGAATAGAACAGAATAGAATAGAATAGAAAAGAATAATCTTTATTGATCCCTCATAGGGGAAATTTCCACGTCACAGCAGCTCACAAACATTCCAACTGCAAAAAATGCAACAATAAAATAAAATAATAACAGAATAAAGTAGAATAAAATAGAAAAAAAAGAGATAAAAAAATTTAAATAAGTGAAAAAAATATTAGAAATAATAATAATTATAATAATAACAATAATAACAACAACAACAGCAATAATAGTAATAATAATGATAATTATTATTTTGATTATTATTATAATTATTATTGGGACTCAATCTCAAAAGAAAAAAAACAAGTGACCAGTGAAGTGATTATTTTTTTATTCTTCTTTTTATTGATTTTTTATTGATTATTTTTAGTTATGATTTTTTTTTTATTATTATATATTTGATAGTAGAGTCTATTAAAGTCCAGACTTTCTGACTTTGCAAAAACCAAAACAATCTCAGACATTGATTGTTGTCCCTGGGTTTGAAGGCGTAAACTTTTCATATTTGTTCTTTAAAAGCTGAAGAATGAGAATAAAACTTGTAGAAAACATATCAGCTGAGAGGAAGCAGACTACCAAAATAAAAGCACATGACTCTGCCCTCTAGTGGCCACAGCTGGAACTTACAGTCGTCTCACACACCTCACCTGTGTGTGCGTGTGTGTGTGTGCGTGTGTGTGTGTGTGTGTGTGTTTCAGGTCATGTGGGTGTGTAACATCTGCAGGAAGAAACAGGACATCCTCACCCGCTCCGGAGAGCTGCTGTCACCCGGGGTTTCCTACCCACACACCCAGGGGCCTCCAGGGGCCCAGAGACCGCTGAGCAACGGAGCCTCTGAGCGGTTAGTGCCCGCTGTCCTTCACTGTAGTACGGCGTGGGATCAGTTTAGAAATCTGTTAATTACACGCACACGCACACACACACACACACACACACACACACACACACACACACACACACACACACACACACACATGCTCTTTGAAACCAGATTAACAGAATAATAATCCCACCGCTCAGAGAGGTTTACTGCATCTAAATACAGACACAAACACACACACACACACACACACACACACACACAAGCTAAAAACAGCACACACACACACACACACACACACACAGGACANTGTGGGTGTGTAACATCTGCAGGAAGAAACAGGACATCCTCACCCGCTCCGGAGAGCTGCTGTCACCCGGGGTTTCCTACCCACACACCCAGGGGCCTCCAGGGGCCCAGAGACCGCTGAGCAACGGAGCCTCTGAGCGGTTAGTGCCCCGACAGGAAGTGACATCATCGGCGTGGGATCAGTTTAGAAATCTGTTAATTACACGCACACGCACACACACACACACACACACACACACACACACACACACACACACACACACACACACACACATGCTCTTTGAAACCAGATTAACAGAATAATAATCCCACCGCTCAGAGAGGTTTACTGCATCTAAATACAGACACAAACACACACACACACACACACACACACAAGCTAAAAACAGCACACACACACACACACACACACACACACAGGACAACAATAAACAAGCTGATATAGAATAATCTGATGCAGTGATATGATACAATGTCTCTGTTTATTTATCCAAAACTGTCTTTTATTTATTATTTACATATTAATTTATTCATATATTCATATAATTAAAATTTTTGGGATAAAAACCAATATTCTGGGATAAAATATCTATAATTTGTATTTATAAAGTCAAAATGTTGAGATTACAAAGATAAAGTTATGATGAAATAGGACAATTTTTAAGATATAAAAATAGAAATTGTAACTTTTTATCCCAAAGTTTTGACTTAATGTGGGAAGAAAATACAAACACATGGGTTTTTGTTTCAGGGTAAAATTTATTTTAATCTCTTTTTTTTTTCCTGTGTGTGTTACCTGTGTGTGTTTACCTGTGTGTTACCTGTGTGTGTTTACCTGTGTGAGTTACCTGTGTGTGTTACCTGTGTGTCTTAACCTGTGTGTGTTACCTGTGTGTGTTACCTGTGTGTGTTACCTGTGTGTGTTTACCTGTATTTCACCTGTACATGTTTGTGTGTGACCAGCAGGACGTTCAGCTCCTCGTGGTCGTGTGAAGACGGCGGCGGGAGTCGGACGCTCCACTCGCCCTCCGATCACAGCCCAGACCGCTTCACTCGCTCCCCTCACGGTTACTATGGCGACAGGGAGGAGGAGCTGCGAGGCCGAGGGCGACCAATCAGAGACGAGCGAGGCCGTTGGTACTCACAGGTGAGGCAGAGGTGATGGAGACTGAGCTGATCTCACCTTATATTCTGGATTTTATTTTTATTTTTTTTAATTCTTCCTCCCGTCAGGACCGGGTCCAGGATGAGTACGAGCGGCGGCGCCAGCAGGAGGAGGAGTTTCAGGCCCGTTACCGTAGCGACCCTAACCTTGCCCGTTACCCGGTGAAACCTCAGCCGAGCGAAGAGGCCATGAGGATGTTAGCTCACGTCGGCCGCGTTCGCCACCAGCGTCGCCACAGTGACGTTTCCCTAGCGATTCCAGAGCAGGATAGCCACGCCCCCAGATACACAGGTAGGATCAGAACCGCCCACCTGTCGGCGCCGCGCTCGTAGAAACTCCCCCCGTGACGTCTCTTGTCTTCTCAGCTCGCCATCAGAATCGGGTTCAGGGGCCGGTTGGACCCGGAGGTCAGAGGTCGTTGTCCGTCGATCGAGCAGCCAATCACATCAGTCCCACGTCTCCTCGCCGCAGCCCGTTACCGCGGCAACACCTGGATCCTGAGAGCGCCGCCATGAGGGGGGGCCGCATGGGGAAGATGTACGTGATCGGGAGCTTCAGCAGCTCGGAGGACGACCTGGTGACCACGCCGGATTACGCCAGCTGTGAGGAGCACGACAGTGAGTAACGGGACGCCATAATCAGATGACATCACTATTTAAAGTTTTCACCACAGTTCAGGATTTAATTTCATGATGCTCTGAATTTGATGGGGGGGCGAGTCCGAACTGCAGGTCAGTTTATCATCTGGACTCTTCTACTACAGAGCCGTACTGTTGTACTTCTGAGAATGTGTCTCTGAAGTCTTTAAGTTCATGGAGCCTAATCGTTTTTAGATTAAAGACCAAAGTTTAGCCCAACACTTTAAGAAAATTGAGTCGAAATTGTATATAAAGTCATATAGAATCTCAAAAAACTTATTGCGCATTAGTTTTTCTATGATGTCACAAACAAACTTAAGAAAGTTTCAAAACTTGTAAGGAGAAGAGAAAAAATTATTAGGGATAAAAAAAGAGAAGGGCAATAAAATTAAATAAAATAGAATGAGCAATACAATAAGACATATTTAAGATAGACAATTATTGAATAAAATACTATAACAAGTGTTCAATGGGTCCAACAAACAAAATATAAGATAAGAACTAAACCCTCACACACAGAACTACATGAAAAACAGATGAACAGATATCGATATCTACGATTTTGAAGCCAAAAAAACCCAGTTTGCGCAGTAGAGAATTTCCGGTGGAGCCAAGTAAAAAAGAGAAATAAAAATATTTATTTCTTCTTCTTCAGGAGGTTTAGTCTCCTTTTGGCTCTTTCCTGAAGTTTCTTATATCCCCGATAAAAACTACTCACGAACGGCAGCTGTCAACTATCGTAAAACGAAACTTATATCGTGGTTTTTAACGTCCAATAACTAATGAGAAACTAACTTCTCAGGAAAAAAAACACCTGAACACCATGCAGCCAGATGACATCATCATACTACCTTAGAGTAAAGATGAGAGAAACGTTTCTACCAGGTATCGTAATTTTTTAAAGTTTTCCCGGCTCATATCTGGAATACATGGGGAGGCGGGGCTTATGACCTATACTGCAGCCAGACACCAGGGGGCGGGGCTTATGACCTATACTGCAGCCAGACACCAGGGGGCGGAGCATCTGCTGGAGGCCACTCATTATACAGTCTATGATATTGACGCTCCAGGTGTAATGAACGAGATTTTACCTGAAACAAACATGAGTTATTTGAAAATATAGCAAAAAGATATTATCAATCAAAAATGTCACAGACCCCTTGCAGTGCTTCTACAGACCCCAAAGGGGCCGCGGACCACCTGTTGAACACCCTTGATTTAGAGTGTTGGGCACAACTTTGGCCTTTTATCAGACTTTTATTAAATGACTCAGGAGAGAATTAGAACTCATTAAAACTTTGAGACATTTGTAATTTTTTTTTTTTTCTTGTGGGCTGGATTGACTGATTTATCACTGTTTACATTCACGGCTGCTTGAACGAGTGTTATTCTGCCCCCTGCTGGTCTGAGCTGTTACCTGTCTGTGCTGTATCACATCAGCCAATCAAATGAGACTTTGTAACAAACACAACTTTTTACACCAACAAAGGAGAGAAGGACTCAGACCTGCAGAGTGTGTGTTCAGACGGATCCACAGAGTGTGTGTGTGTGTTGTGGGGTGTGTTTTGGAGAGAATACACTCTGTTCTCTCTCTCTGACAGTAATTAGCTCAGCATGCTAATCCTCTTACAGCTGAACTGTTGGTTAACCTCCAGCAGATCTGACTGCACTTCCTCCTGTAAACACCAGAGGGCGCCAAACAAACCAGACCCACAACCAAACACAGACTCTGGTCTCTCCCCTTAAAGTTCAGCAAATACTGTCATAGAGACGCTTCCCCGAGAAGTGTGTGCGTTACCCACAAAAAAACAAAGTCTGCTATTTTCTCAAGTAGCTTTTTGTTAACTGTTAATGTCACAATCAATCCTACAATACATTTAAGTTTTCTTTATAACTTGATTTTGTAGGTTCTGTTTTCTTTCAAAATTTCTTTTAATGAAATACAAACAGATAGTAAACAGGATGCACATGAAACACAGTTCCTGACATCAAGTTGTGTTATAAATGAGCACCAAATGCAGCTAGCAATCCCGTCCACATAGATGCACAGAAGAAAGAAATTACATGTAAACACATATAGCACATAGCTGCACATGGTAAACAGATGAGGCACTGACTTAAAGGATCAGCCTGTGTTGCTGTTTTTCTTTTTTACATTAATAATAATGAGAATGATACAATAGGAAAAAGGTAGGAATAAGCGAGGAAAAAAAAGAACAAAAAAAAACCAGGTAAACAAAACAAAACAAAACAATCCCTACCCTGCCACTGTCATTAAAGCTGTTAAACTGAGTCCCAGTCCTGTTAAAAAACCAAAGTACTATGTCTAGAAGAGAGATGATCAAGCTGGATCTGAACTTGAATTTAAAGCTTATGTACAGGACTAAGAAGAAAAGGTCCCCAAGTTTCAACAAACTGAGCATTTGAGCCATGGAGTGAAAACCTTATTTTCTCAAGCTTTAGGCAGGCCATAGTATCCGTTAACCATTGAGCGTGTGTGGCTGCGGTTGCTTCTCTCCACCTTAGAAGCACAGTCTGCCTGGCTAAAAGTGAAACAAAGGCAAGAGTCTGCTGTTTCTGTGCAGATAGCTGTACAACTCCTCCCGTGACCCCGAACAGTGCAGGGGTTGGGTGTCAATTTAACATTAATAATCTTAGACATGGAGTGAAATACCTCCGTCCAGTATTTGTTGAGACTAGGGCATTGCCAGAACATATGAATAAGTGAAGCTTCAGCACTCTTGCATTTGTCACAGCACGGGTCAATGTCAGGATGAAAATGAGACAGTTTACTTTTGGAGAAATGAGCTCTGTGTACAACCTTAAACTGAATTAAGCAATGGCGAGCACAAATAGAAGTTTTGTTGACACACTTGAGTATAGAGCTCCAGGTGTCGTCAGATAAAGCTATACCCAAGTCTTCCTCCCATAATCTTTTTAGTTTGTCTGTCGTATCTCGCTTTAGGTCTGTCACCATATTGTAAAGCACTGAAATGAGTCTTCTCTGAGTAGGGTTCAGGGACAGGGCCGAATCAACAACAGTTTTTTCAGCTGATGTAGGTTCTGTTTTGTATTTTCAATTGCATTTAAACATTTCAACAAATAGTTTAGCATCAAATAATGAATATTGAAAATTTGTTTGAACAATAACATAGTAAAGAAATGGACAAAGAGAGAAAAGAGTGAAAAGAAGAAGTTTAAAGAAAAAAAAGGGATTCATGTTACACAGAAAATTTGCATTTAATCAGAATCAGAATCAACTTTAATCGCTGGGTTTGCTTTAACATACAACGAATTTGTTGTGGTAAACTGTGCTCTCTTGTACAAAGTAGTGGTAAGGCATAAAAGGTAAAATAGTATTAAAAATTTTGCATGAAGAGTGTTATCAGCAACTATAAACACAAAAGAATAGAAAACAAGACAAGACTAATATTTACAGGCTAAAAATACAAGAATAGTGCAATAGTGAGTAGTGCAAGTATGCAGATATTAAATGAGGCAGTTTAACAAGTTGCAAAGTTGCAAAAAAAGTACACTCTGCTGTTACATTAAATATCTATGTGTTTAATCGCAGAACTGTTCCGGGTTCAGGTTCTAAAAATCAGAGAGAAACAGAAAAAGTAGAGTAAAGAGGGAGAGGGAAAACTTAGGAAAGTAAGTCATTAAAATAGTCAAAATACATGTTAACATGTAAATAACAGCGTCATGGCTTCAAGGTGTTGTTTTGTCATAACATCATGGCGCCATGTTTTTGTAGTATTCCATCATAGCTTCATGGCATGAGGCTGTTGTGACTTCGAAACATTATGGCGTTTGGCGCCATGGCACCAGGCTGTTGTGGCGTCATCAAGTCATGGTGTCAAGTTGTTGTGGTGTCAAAACATCATGGCCCTAGACTTTTGTGGCGTTATCACATCATGGCGTCAAGTTGTTGTGGGGTCATGGCGTTGGACTGTTGGGGAGTCATTACATCATGGCATCAGGCTGTTGTGATGTCATAATGTCATGGGTTTAGGCCGTTGTGGCGTCAGGCGTCATGGCGTCAGGCGTTGTGGTTAATCCACAGCCTTTGTGTCATTACACCAGAAGTCACCTGTTCAGGGTTAACGAGCTCTGATTGGCTGAGAGCGCTCTTGGCTCCTCCTCCTGGGTCTGGAGGTGACTGACCAGCTCAGTGTCGCCGCAGCTGTCGTCCTGAACACACCTGAGCCAAAACACAAACCCACGCAAACGCCACTGAGCTCAACAGCTCGCCGTCCTGGAGAACTTTGAAGAACCTGGAGTTTCCTGGACTCACCTGGAGTTTCCTGCAGGATCCGAGGTTTCACCTGTCGTTTCTGTTGAAGGTGCACTTTCCTGAACCCAGGCTTCATGGCTGAATTGGATTAAAGCAGGAGAGAGTGGATTAGCAGCCGCCTCAGGACGCTTTGTGGAGCCACAGAAATAGAAACAGAGACGACCTCGGGCTGGTGACCAACGCAGGAACATGTCTGCACACCTGGTGGACAGGTGTCTGCAGACCGCTGCCTCTCACAGGGGGGTCCATGTGTTGACCATCAGGAGCTAACAGCTAACAGCCGCCATGTTTACTCTTTAATCAGCAGGTTGTTGTTGTTACAGTCACCAGCTCATGCTAAAAACAGGCTAACGGTTTGTGCATCAGTGGACTTTGCTCGTCTGTTTTGGGGAAACTCTGCGTCCGTGAGCGAGTGAGTGAGCGTCATGGTAACGGTGGAACCAGAAAGCGAGGAGGGGACTGGCTCCGTGTTCAGACTCTGATAATCTCATTACTCTCAGGCATGAACTGCTCTGCAGCCTGCAGGCAGTGCTCAGGGCAAACAGCACCCGCAGAGTCTGTGAGGAGGAGGAGGAGGAGGGGGGGGGGGCCAGAGCCTCACCTCTTCATCTTCATCCCACTCCTCTTCATCGCCTGAAGCCCCACCAACCCTCCCACCCACCCGCCGCCTGCGTCTTCTTCTTCATGGCTTTTAAACAAACCTGTGAGTCTGTGGTTCTCCTGAGGTCCAGGTTGTGGTGTAAAGGGTTTCACCTGAGTCACTGAGTTCTTCAGCAACAGCCTCTGACTGGGTCCAGATCTTTTTGTAAAAGTTTATAGTATGTAATTTTAGCACAGCATAGAATGTTTCTTTAAAGATTTTCTCCTGCTGGACTCACCATTTCAACATTGAGCATTTGCTGCAAGGAAATGCAAGAGTGTTGAAATGTGGTACTCAGCATTTCAACATGAAGCATTTGCTGCAAGGAAATGCAAGGGTGTTGAAATGGGGCTCAGCATTTCAGCACTGAGCTTTTAATGCAAAGGAATGCAAGGGTGTTGAAATGCGGTGCTCAGCATTTCAACATTAAGCATTTGCTGCAAGAAAGTGCTTCATGTTGAAATGGGGCTCAGCATTTCAGCGGTGAGCTTTTCATGCAAGGGAATGCAAGGGTGTTGAAATGCTGTGCTCAGCATTTCAACATTAAGCATTTGCTGCAAGAAAGTGCTTCATGTTGAAATGGGGCTCAGCATTTCAGCACTGAGCTTTTCCTGCAAGGAAATGCAAGAGTGTTGAAATGTGGCACTCAGCATTTCAACATTTAGCATTTGCTGCAAGAAAGTGCTCAATGTTGAAATGGGGTGCTCAGCATTCCAACATCCAGCATTTTCTGCAAGGAAATGCAAAAGTGTTAAAATGCATTGCTCAGCATTTCAACATTAAGCATTTGCTGCAAGAAAGTGCTTAATGTTGAAATGGGGCTCAGCATTTCAGCGGTGAGCTTTTCATGCAAGGGAATGCAAGGGTGTTGAAATGTGGTGCTCAGCATTTCAACATTAAGCATTTGCTACAAGAAAGTACTTCATTTTGAAATGGGGCTCACCATTTCAACATTGAGCATTTACTGCAAGGAAATGCAAAAGTGTTAAAATGCATTGCTCAGCATTTCAACATTAAGCATTTGCTGCAAGAAAGTGCTTTATGTTAAAATGGGGCTCAGCATTTTAACATTGAGCATTTACTGCAAGGAAATGCAAGAGGGTTGAAATGTGGTGCTCAGCATTTCAACATTAAGCATTTGCTGCAAGAATGTGCTGCATGGTGAAATGGGGTGCTCAGCATTCCAACATCCAGCATTTGCTGCAAGAAAGTGCTTCACGTTGAAATGGGGCTCAGCATTTCAGCACTGAGCTTTTCATGCAAGGGAATGCAAGAGTGTTAAAATGCGTTGCTCAGCATTTCAACATTAAGCATTTGCTACAAGAAAGTACTTAATGTTGAAATGGGGCTCAGCATTTCATGGTTGAGCTTTTCATGCAAGGGAATGCAAGGGTGTCGAAATGCGGTCCTCAGCATTTCAACATTAAGCATTTGTTATAAGAAAGTGCTTAATGTTGAATTGGGGTGCTCAGCATTCCAACATCCAGCATTTGCTGAAAGGAAATGCCCCCCCTCCTCCTCCTAGAGAGAAACCTGAATGTTTACATTTACTTAAAGAGACTTATGATGTCATAGTGTAAGGAGGTGAAGGTCCCTTAAAGACCCAGAGGTAATAAATAGGACTCAGGTGTTACTGCAACGGAGCACTGGGGATGCTAAGCTTAGGGTTGTGGCTCAGCATTCCAACATGAAGTATTTGCTGCGAGAAAGTGCTTATCGTTGAAATGGGGCTCAGCATTTCAACGGTGAGCTTTTCCTGCAAGGAAATTAAAGAGTGTTGAAATGCAGTGCTCAGCATTCCAACAGCATTTGCTGGAAGGAAATGCCCCCCCACTTCTCCTGGTTATTTCTGACCCCCTGTTCTCTCTTTGACCTCTGTGACCTCTGACCTCTTTGTTTCAGGAGACATGGAGACTCAGTGGTGGGATCACGGTACCTGGCAGAGCGAGCCTCCCCCCATGTCCATGGTAGGACTAAGCCCCGCCCCCTTTTTTTAAAATAATGACTCACCTCTGGATTCTGTTTTTAATTCTCCACCTGTGTTTACCAGCATCCGGTGTCATGGCAACCGTCCAAAGATGGAGAGCGTCTGATTGGTCGAATCCTGTTGAACAAGAGGATGAAGGACGGGACGGTCCCTGCGGACGCCGGAGCGCTGCTGGGACTCAAGGTGGCGCTCTCCTTCCTCACCCCCCCCCCCTTCTTTGTGAGCTCTTCACTGATTGGTTGTTTATTTCAGGTGGTCGGGGGGAAGATGACGGAGTCCGGTCGTCTCTGTGCCTTCATCACTAAAGTGAAGAGAGGAAGTCTGGCGGACACAGTGGGACACCTGAGACCAGGTAAACACACACACACGATAGCCTGAAGGTTCTGGAGTGGCCATCTCAGTCCCCTGACCTGGAGCCTCCTCTGTTCTCAGGGGACCAGGTTCTGGAGTGGAACGGTCGGGTTCTCCAGGGCGCCACGTTTAACGAGGTGTACCACATCATCCTGGAGTCCAAACGAGAGCCGCAGGTGGAGCTGGTGGTGTGCCGACCTATCGGGTGAGTCGCAGGTCACATGATCGCTTCTAGCCAATCAAATGGAGCGGTACTGATGATGATGTTTCTCGTTTCAGGGACGTTTCCCGAGCTGCAGACAGCGCCCTCATCTCGCTGGACTCAAGTCAGTTTCTACACATAATGATGTCATAATGATGTCACAGCCAAACAGGAAGTAGAAACACAGATTTAAAGTCACGGTACTGTTCTTTTTCCCGTCCTTTTAGGTTCCAGTTCCTTCGACTCTCAGAAAGTCGGCCCCGCCATCTCCGTGACCTCTCCCATGAGCCCCAGCATCCTCTCCGGACAAGTTTCTGTAAGTTTACCCAGCATGCACTGCCCCACCTCGTGGCGAAACAGCTGTTAGTTAACGTTTGTCTCTGGGTGGATGTGTTTGTTTCAGACGGTTAACAGGCGTCCGCTGGTGCCCAGGATTCAGGTAACTGTTATAGCGAGTTAGTGAGTCAGTAACCAAGCCCTGCCCACCAGAACCAGAACCGGGTAATTGTTCTGGTGTAGAGTCCTAGACCTTTAGGCCCAATTCCAATTCCTGTCTTAACCCTCAATCTTGTTCGCCCTCTAAACCAAGTGTTCAGGTCTATCTTGTGACTTAGAAATGGGACACCCCTTAAATGCAAATGAAATTGTTGTGGACTGTCTGTCAGTTATTCCTTCGGTTAGCGTTATCAAAAAAATATCTGTATAAATAACACAACCACGGACATATTCAGCTGTCACAGCAAACCATAGTTTATTGAAAGGTAAACACCAGCTATAACTATCGTTACATAACTCTGCAGCTACAGGAGATGACATTAGCCCGGTCATCTTATACCATTATCGGCACAAGCCTGTTATACAGTAGTGGTTCCCAACCTTTTTCAACTCAGGGCCCACTTTTAAGTTTCAAAAATTTTTCGCAGCCCACATCTGACCATATAATTATGGGGGCTGTATCGTTCCTTGTTAGCGCTTGATTTGTAACAAAGACCCGAAATGTAAGAAAAAAATGTAATAAAACCCGAAATGTGATAACTGGTCAATGATGTAACATATGCTGAGCCCAGAAGGTAAAAGTCATTTGCCCACGATATAACAACTTGTTAAATGTTGGGTCAGTGATTATAGTCTTGGGATATACAACATTTGTTTAATCAAATTTCAGGGTTTTGTTAAATTTGGGGTCATGTTACATGTTGGGCTTTAACTTGCCCTCTTCAAGGACTTTTCTTATATACAAACGTTTGAACATGTTAATTATCCTTACAAATGTAACCAAGTTTTAATATTCAAACATTATTCTGTACATTTGTATCTTTATATAATTACCCGTCATTAAAACTCAGACTATTTTGAAAATGATTTGGCGGCCCACTTGCAATATCTCTGCGGCCCACCAGGGGGCCACGGACCACAGGTTGGGAATCACTGTTATATAGGCTGTTATCTTGATAAAACAATTACATTACCACAGAGAAAAATGACCATTTTGTAACGTTAACTAACTTAAACGATAGCAACATGGCTTGTCCGCACCGGACGCTATTGACAAAAGATTGTAAAATAAAAATAAATGTTCTGCAACAATGAGGTAAATAATCCATTAAATGGGTCTAAACCAGTGATCCCCAACCTGTGGGCTGTGGCCCCCTGGTGGGCCGCAGTGATATTGCAAGTGGGCCGCCAAATCATTTCCAAAACAGTCTGAATTTTAATGGAGGGTAATTATACAAAAGTTACAAATATACAGAATAATGTTTACCGCGTTACTTTTTAAGGATATAAATATTATCAAACGTTCGTAAATAAGAATAGTCTTTTAAGAAGGCATGTTATATCCCAATGACCATTTAACAAAGACCTGAAATGTAATTTAACAAATGTTGTATAACCCAAAAATGTGGCCACTGACTTAAAATTTAACTAGTTGTTACATTGTGGGCAAAAAGCTACTGTGTTTTGGGCTCAACATATGTCGCATTATTGACCAGTCATTGCATTTTGGGTTTTATTTCATTTTTTTCTTGAATTTCAGGTCTTTGTTAGAACTCTAACTCTAACTAGGCATTATACAGCCTGGGTTTATATGGGGTTGGAGGTGGGCCGCAAAAATATTTGAGACTTAAAAATGGGCCCTGAATTGGAAAAGGTTGGGAACCACTGGTCTAAACTAAGATAATACAATGGTTTTTGTAATATTTATATCTCCATTAACAAAGAAAATACTATATTTGTAGCTCGCCTTCTTTGCCGCTTTGGACGCCATGTTTATTTACTGAAATACGCAATGCATTCTGGGTAGCCCTTAGTCCCAAGGGTGGTGTCGGAGAATCTCAGTGTTGAGGGAGATACAGCCTCAAACTTAACCCTCAACCTTAACTTTCTGAGAATCGGGACAGCACTTACACTTCATGGGAGCATTTTGAGATTGAGGGTTGAGACAGGAATTGGAATTCACACTTGGAGTAGAACCTGGAGGTTTTGTTCTGCTGTGGTTCTAGTTTTGGTCCAGAGTGGTCCATCAGTTCCTTTCTCTGTCATGGTCTTGATTTAATCCTTCGCCCTCAGGTGAAGCTGTGGTACGATAAAGTGGGTCATCAGCTGATCGTCACCGTCCTGGGAGCCAAAGAACTTTCCGTCCGAGAAGATGGTCGACCGAGAAACCCTTACGTAAAGATCTACTTCCTGCCTGACAGAAGGTCTGTGAAGAACCGGGGGTTTCTGGGTGTTTTTATTGTGGTCTGGGTCTCAGATGGGTCTGGTTAGGTCTGGGTATTGATAAGAAATAGCTTATTCTAACGTTTCTTAACAGGAGCCGGTTTCTGATGTTAGTCACAGAGTCAGGCCGGGACCTCAAACACCAAGGTCTGCCAATAGCATCCTTTATGCTTAACAATTCTCTGATCGATACTTTTAATTACGCCTCAGTGGACAGACCTTCAAACATCTCCAAATGAACCACAGAACATATAGAAAACACAGCACTAGCTTGATGCTAACATAAATGGGAAATCGCATTGATATGCTAGCAGTTAGCATATGTCGATGTAACTTTGGTTTCAAAATTTTAGCTTTCATCATGGAAATATGTCACAATTACTCTTTGAAAACTCTAAAGGTCAAAACACTTACAGGTAAGTTACGTGCAGGTACCAAGTTCCACACGACTTATAGTATTGCTGTTACCACTTTGAGACACTAGGGGGCCAACTTCAGTCAATAATATAAAACAAAACAATACGTCGATGTCATATGATGTGTCTGTTTTGCTTATTTTTATTTATTTATGCCCAGAGATATCCAGAGCCAGTGACCAAATTCATAGTTATGTAAACTCTATAAAATGTTGTTGACAATGAAAACCTTGGTCCTGGTTCAGTCTGTGTCCCGTCTCCTCACAGCGATAAGAGTAAACGAAGAACCAAGACAGTGAAGAAGTCGGTGGAACCGCGCTGGAACCAGACCTTCATGTACTCGCCGGTCCATCAGCGCGAGTTCAGAGAGCGGATGTTGGAGCTGACGGTCTGGGATCAGGCTCGGGTCCGCGAGGAGGAGAGTCAGTTCATGGGAGAGGTGAGAGTCCAACTTTGAGTTTTTCTTCTTATGGTTTATTACAGCTGTTCCCAACCTGTGGGCCGCGGCCCCCCGGCGGGCCGTGAAAGTATTGCGAATGGGCCGCCAAATTCCCCCCAAAAAGTCTGGTCCAAATGAAGTGTAAATACAAGATACAAATAAACAAAATAATGTTAATAATGTTAAAACTCAGCCATGTTTAAAGGAAATTAACAATGTTCAGATATTCATATATAAAAAATAGTCCTTTAAGAAGGTGTGTTACAGCCAAATAGGTAACATGACCTGAAACTTAACAATCAATTGTAACAAGTTGTTACATTTTGGGGAAAAAGTTCTGATGTTTTGGGCTCATCATCTGTTATATTATTGAAAAGTTATTACATTTTGGGTTTATTACATTTTTTTAAATCACATTCTGGGTTGCTGTTACATTTCAGGTCATTGTTACGAATAACAAGACATTTTATATAAACAAAGTAATTGTTTTATTATCATTTTATTGACTTAATTCTTGTTATTGTTTTTATGTGACTGACTGTATGGCTGACTATGAAACATGTGCTGCTGTCTTGGCCAGGACTCCCTTGTAAAAGAGATTTTTTTTTTTTTCTCAATGGGAAAACTCCTGGTAAAATAAAAGTTCAATGAAAATATAAAAATATCCTCTGTACTTATTGGGTCAAAGGTGGGCCCCAACATTTTTGAGACTTAAAAGTGGGCCCTGAGTTGGAAAAGGTTGGGAATCACTGGTTTATTATGTTGTTAATGTGCTGAGGTGGTTTTTCCTAACCCAAAACTCTGCCGTCCTACAGGAGCCTCGTCTGCTATTATGCTTTTTTTCCCTCTTCCTTCCTTCTGTACTCTTTTTCTCACCTGATAAAAGGGGGCGATACTCACACTAGCCGACCAATATGATATGTCACTATACACACAGTATCTCCCTCTTTCACCTGTCTCACCTGTGTCTCACCTGTGTGTCTCACCTGTGTCTCACCTGTGTGTCTCACCTGTGTGCAGGTGCTGATAGAGTTGGAGCACGCTCTGTTGGACGATCAGCCTCACTGGTACAAACTGCAGCTTCATGACGTTTCCTCTGTGCCGCTGCCCAACGCCTCCCCCTACCTGCAGAGGAGAGGACTGCAGCCAGAGGACACACACAGCAGCAGGAGGCTGCAGAGTGAGACACACACACACACACACACACACTCACACACACATTTATGGTCTTGTATGTAGTTGATTTGTTGTTTGCGTTATCACTTATTTGTGTTTTCTTTTCTTAGTGTGTTTTGTTTTCTTTAATTTTTATGTCGATTTTTTTGTTGATTTTTTCTCCCATAATGCTTTGCCAGACAAAAGTCCTTACTGTAACTCAGGTAACTCAGCTATGTGTGTGTGTGTGTGTGTGTGTGTGTGTTTGTTGACAGTCTTGGTTCTGGAGTCTGTAGAGAGTCTGTAGCAGTGTTGGGCAGAAACTGTCATTATTTTATTTTTACTAGTAACAAGTAGTGTAACTAATTACTCTTGAAATCCCAGTTACTTGCAGTTGGTCTTAAAGTGGTCTGCTAAGGGGCTGTAGATGGTCTGTATGTAGTCCATAGGGGATCTGGGCCAAAAAGGGTCCGTAAGATGTCTGTAGTTAGTTCTTCCATGGTCTCAAGGGGGTCTGCAATTTGTCTGTAAGGGGTCTGCAGGTGGTCTGTACACAAGCTGTAAGGGTTTTTTAGGTGGTCTGGAGCTGGTCTGTAGGTGGTCCATATGTAGTTCCTCAGTGGTCTTTGAAGGGTCTGTAGGTGGTCCATGTTGGGTCTGGAGAGGGTCTATTGTTTGGTTTGTTGTTGGTCTGTAGGTGGTCCGTAGGGGGTCTGTATTGAGTCTATAGGGGGTCTTTGGTTTGTCTGTAGGTTTGTTGTTGGTCTGTAGCTGGTCTGTAAAGGGTCTAGTGGGGTCTTTAGGTGGTCTGTAGATGGTCTGTATTGAGTCTACAGGGGCTCTTTGGTTTGTCTGTCGTTGGTCTGTAGGTGGTCTGTGGTGGGTCTGTAGTGGGTCTGTAGTGGGTCGAGTGGGGGTCCTTGGTTAGTCTTTAAAGGGTCTGTAGGTGTTCCATAGTAGGTCTGTAGTTGGTCTGTAGTGAGTCTGTAGTGGGTCTGTAGTGGGTCTGTAGAGGTTTGTAGTGGGTCTGTGGTGGGTCTGTAGTGGGTCTGTAGGGGTCTGTTATTGGTCTGTAGTGGGTCCGTAGTGGGTCTGAAGTTGGTCTGTTGTTGGTCTGTAGTGGGTCTGTAGTGGGTCTGTAGAGGTCCGTAGTGGGTCTGTAGAGGTCTGTAGTGGGTCTGTAGTTGGNCTCTCTCTCTCTCTCTCTCTCTCTCTCTGCAGGGTCTCAGAGGATCAGTGACAGTGAGTTTTCAGATTATGACTGTGAAGACGGCATCGGGGTGATATCAGGTGAACTCCATATCCCATCATGCACTGCAGCACACTTCAGTGACTCAGTAATAATCAGTAAATCACTGACGTAATGAAACAGAAACAGTGACCACCTTGTTTCTCCGTGTTTGCAGACTACAGGCAGAATGGGCGGGACTTCCACAGCTCCACCCTCTCGGTGCCGGAGCAGGTCATGATGTCCAATCACTGCTCACGATCCGACCTGGCCCGGATGAGGTCACGGTCCCCGAGTCAGCCACCTCCTCAAAGGTAACTTACCTGTGTGTGTGTTTGACCTCTGACTGAACTCTAATTCTTGACCTCTGAACTCTGACCCTTGACCTCTGACCTCTGGTTGCCAGTGGTAACCCACTGTACCCCTTGTACCGCGAGGACGCCGTGCGGCTGCTGCGAGGTTCCAAACTGTGCCGAGCATACTCTGATGCTGGCCAGTACAGCAGCCTGGACAGGTAACTGAGGGGCAAACACACCTGACCTGGGTCACCTGGGTCACCTGGGTCACCCGGGTCACCTGGGTCACCTGGGTCACCTGAGTCACCTGGGTCACCTGGGTCACCTGGGTCACCTGGGTCACCTGGGTCACCTGGAGATAACAGTCACTGAAGACTTTATAAGTCTTAGCTGAGGAGACTCATTATATGAGTTTTTAGTTCATTTATAGTCAATAATCCAGTTTGTAGATTTTAGTTAAGCTCATAGATTTTGGTTCATATAGTAGTTTGGAGTAAAAGTCCAGTTTTTAGTACCTGACCTCTTGTACCTGTATATTCAGGAGGCCGATGAGGAGGATGTCTATGGCAAACTCTCTCGATTCCCATGAAAGGTACAGATAACAATTGTTGTAGTATCATCTGATCTACTGTGTGCTATGGTAGTAATATTGGGTGTAGTATTTAAAAGAAATGATTGTTGTTGTAGCAAAACTTGGTGTTGTAGTAGTAATGACAGATGTAGTATTTCCAGGTCTTGTGGTTGTATTTACAGGTGTTGTTGTATCAATAACGAGTATAGTAGTAATAACAAGTATTGTTGTGGAAATAGCTGGTCTTGTAGTGGTAATAATGAGATGTTGCCGTAGTAACAACAGGTGTTTCAGTGGTCATGTCAGGTGGTGTAGTAAAAACAGGTGTTTTTGTAGTTACATAGGGAGGAGTAATGGTGAAACCAACTGTCATGGTAGTAATAAAATGTGTTCTTTTAGTAATATCAGTATATAGGCTTCATGATAGGTGTTATTGTAATATCAGGCATGTAGTAATAACAGATGTTTTAGGAGTGATTACAGGTGATGTAGTGGTAATAATAGGTGTTTTCATAGTTATAACAGGTATTGTAGTTGTGATTAGAAGTGTTGTGGTTGTAATAACAGATGTTGTTGTAGTAATAACAGGTATAGTATTAATAATAAGTGTTGTTGTGGCAATAGCTGGTCTTGAGTAGTTATAATGAAGTTTTGTTGTAGTAATATTGGGTGTTGTAGCAACTGTAGTTCTGTCCGATGTTGTAGTTTTAATAAAAGGTATTGCTGTACTTATTTTGGCCGTTGTAATCGTGATATTCGCTGTTATTGTAGTAATACCATTAGTCCTTGTGGCAATATTGGTGTTATAGGAGTAACAATAAGTGTAATTGTAGTAATATCAGGCATTGTTGTAATAACAGGTAGTGTCACAGTAGCATCAAGAGTTGTAGTATTTACATCAGGTTTTGTTTTTGTAATAACAGGTGTCATTGTAGTTGTATCAAGTGTGATGTAGTGGTAATAATAGGTGTTTTTATAGTTATAACAGGTGATATAGTGGTAATAATAGGTGTTTTCATAGTTATAACAGGTGTTGTAGTGGTAATAATAGGTGTTTTTCATAGTTATAACAGGTGATATAGTGGTAATAATAGATGTTTTTCATAGTTACAACAGGTGATATAGTGGTAATAATAGGTGTTTTCATAGTAATAACAGGTGATTTAGTGGTAATAATAGTTGTTTTCATAGTAATAACAGGTGATGTAGTTGTGATTAGAAGCGTTGTAGTAGTAATAACAGGTGTTGTAGTTGTGATTAGAAGCGTTGTAGTAGTAATAACAGGTGTTGTTTCAGTATAAAGGTACCAGAGTGTAACGTCCACCTGTGTGTTAATTTGTACTCAGGTACTTTAATGGTCCCACTCAGGCTCCTTGGCCAAACCACATGGTAAATGGGAACAGTGAGGACTACAGGTGAGCCCAAGGATTCATGGGAAGTGTAGTGTTAGAGTGTTACAGGGGGGGAATTTTATTGTGAAAGACACTGACAGCTTCCTGTTGCTGAGTCAGTGAGGTAGAGTTCAGGTCAGTGTGAGGAGCTCAGGTGTGTTCAGCAGAGGATCAGTGATTAGCAGGATCTGACGCCCTCTGGTGGACACACCTGAGATCACACCTGACTTGGAGGTGGCACCTGTTGTGGGGTCAAAGGTCAGTGAGGAATTTTTTGTTGTGGTGTGTTTCTGTTCTGCAGTCAGGACTACATCCCTGACTTCCCCTACGACCCTGACGCCTACGACGAGGAGCTGCTCAGGTACACCTGCTGACCTTTGACCCCTGACGCTCTGTAGTGGTAGCTGACCTTAGCAGTTAGCATTAGCATTAGCTTTAGCCTTACCTGGATCCAAACAGGTGAACAGGAAGAACACACACGCACACAAACAGGTGTGTTACAGAGTTACAGGTTTCTGTGATGACAGGTAACCGCTATGACCGTCGTCATGGTGACGGGACTCACAGCCTCCCCTCAGGTGCGTTGGTTGCCACGGTAACAGCTGGGGTAACGGTTGTCGTGGTGATGCACAGGTGCAGCCGCGGGATGGACCGGCGGGATTACTACAGCCGCTCTCGCTCGGCCGACCAGCGAGCGATGGCCGACCGACCCGTCTACACGCGCTCGCACTCCATAGACAGAGCAGACTCCGCCCACCCGAGGTCCAGACACTCCGCCCCCCCCTCACCTGCTCCAACCAGGTGACCTGCAGCCGGCCAATCAGAGACCTGCTTCAGTGTGTTCATTTTTTTTGAAAACAAAAGCATGATGTATCGCACGAAGCCACGCCCCCTTTTTTTTCTTTGAGTCCTTCCTGTCTGTGTCATGATGTCATCATAGCGCACGCCGTGTCTTTAAACCTGCTTCTCTTTTTATTTATTTGTTTACATTCACTCACAGCACGGTGGTTTGTTTTCTCTTTGTTTGCAATGATGCTGCATGTTTTTGTTGTTGTTGTGGATGTTTGTTTGGGTCCAGGTGCCTTTAGAACTTTAAGCTCTATGGTTCACCTGTTACCATGGAGACAGACAGGTAACGCCATAGAGTTTAAAGATGCTCACTTTCCCTTTTAACAGTAGTTTTGCCTAGAAAGACACAAAAAATATTTTCCAAACCTCCAACGACACCAACAGTTCTTACTGATTCAGCAGAAATTCAGGTTTGGTGGTTGCTGTTAATTAATGTTTATATTTTTTTCTTTACACCAGAGCAAACCATCGTGGAGGATCAGCCCAGACGAGTCCGTCAGGGACTCCGGTCTGCAGCCGCCGAGGACGCCAGCTGCCCATCGTCCCGCCAAAAGGAGCGCCAGACAGAAGTAAGTACAACGCGAAGACTTAAGAGTGGTGTTTCTTAACCTTTTTGGGCTGTGACCTCATTTTATCGTCACTAATCCGAGGGACCCCAGAGACATTTTTCTCTAAAATTAGTTTTTTTCCATGTGTTTTTATAAATACAGAGTGGGCAGGATCAGTGCACAAAGTGACAATTTTATTTTCCCCAATCAGGATATTTATCTCCAAAGAACAATTACAGGCATGTTCAGATTATCGCCTAAAGAATTAGGTTTTTCTAACGGGCACATAGAGCTGTAAACGATGTACACAACTGTCGACAGATAAACAAAACAAACAGCACAAATTTTATTATTGTACTGTACATTAAGCATACTGCTTGAAATGATAAAATACTGAAATCAAGGAAAATATAAAAATAATTGTATAGATAATAAAATACTAAAACTTCTAAAATATACTGAACCAAAGTAGTAAAATTTTAAAGAAATACTGAAACATTTTAAAATAAAATACAAAAAGTACTGAAATATTTCATATTAGAATGCTAAAAAAAAAATACTAAAAATGCAAAAATGCCTAATAATAAATATTAAAAAGGCTAAAAAATACTAAAAAGTACTCAAATACTTCCTATTAAAATGCTAAAAATACAAAAAAAATTCATGATAGAATACTAAAAATGCAAAAATTAGTATAAAGTACTGAAACACCTCATATTGAAATGACAAAAATTGACAAAAGTACTGAAATACTTTAAATTCTTCATTGTGAGATACTAAAAATACAGAAATACCTCATGATAAAATACAAAAAAAAATATATTATTATTAAATAATAAGATGCTAAGAATGCTATAATGATAAAACTGAAAAACATCTGCGACATGCTCCTTTAGATTTGCTGACAGCCGCTGTTTGTAGAATGTTGATAATTCAGAGTAGAGGACAGAAAATCTGAGTGTCGTCAGCGAAGAGGCTGAGTCCAGTGTTTGAGGCGTCGTTTAAAGATGTTCTTGGATTTATTCTGCTCCCTGTTCACTTTCAGATGGAGGAGGAATCACTGAGTCTGTGCAGCCAGGTACACACTGTGATCTTAGTCAAACACCTGAACTAGGTCTTAGACCCTGAGACTGAACACAAACAGTTCTGTAGTTTTTTCAGTTCATGGATGACATTGAGTCAGTTTTAGCCTCAGAGGATGAAAACTAGAGTGTAGTTCTGTTTAGTCCTCAACAAGAGTTTGATGATTCAGCCATCGCTCCTCTCCATGATCGGCTTCTGAAACTGGTTTAGTTGAGTTTGATCAGCTACATTGTCTTTCCATAGATGTTTGTTTGATCACAGATGATTCATCATCATCTCTGTTTCATCTCTGTTTGATTTTTGTCATCACTGTTTCATCTTTGATTCATTTCATCATCATCTCTGTTTCATTTCATCATCATCTCTGTTTCATCTTTGATTTTTTCATTATCTCTGTTTCATTTCATCATCATCTCTGTTTCATCTTTGATTTTTTCATTATCTCTGTTTCATCTTTGATTTTTTCATCATCTCTGTTTCATCTTTGATTTTTTCATCATCTTTGTTTCATCTTTGATTTTTTCATCATCTCTGTTTCGTTTCTCAAACTTCTCTCCTCCATCAGTTCTGCTCTCCTCCTCCTCCGTCTCAGGAGCGCCACCTGCAGCTCCTCCTGGACAAACGCAAGCGCCCCCCTCCCTCAACAACCAGCCTCCTGTCATACGAGTCCAAGCCCCTCCCCCTCCTGAACCTGCCTCAGCACCCCCACCTGCTGCCCCCTTACCTGTCCAGGCCCAGCCCCCAGCTCAGACTCTAGGCCACGCCCCTCCCTTACCCGATACGACGGCCCAGCCGCCTCCCCCAGCTGAAGCCCCGCCCCCTGTGGAAGCCCCGCCCCCAGCTGAACATGTCCCAGCACAGCCCCCTGCTGAGTCCCCCCTCCCCCCTCCACCTGCCCCATCACCTTCCCCCGTGCCTTCACCTGCCCCCTCAGCACAAANTCCATCACCCTTTCATCCATCACCCTTTCATCCATCATCCTTTCATCCATCACCCTTTCATACATCACCCTTTCATCCATCACTCTTTCATCCATCACTCTTTCATCCATCACTCTTTCATCCATCATCCATTCATCCATCACCCTTTCATCCATCACCCTTTCATCCATCACTCTTTCATCCATCATCCATTCATCCATCACCCTTTCATCCATCACCCTTTCATCCATCACTCTTTCATCCATCATCCATTCATCCATCACCCTTTCATCCATCACTCTTTCATCCATCATCTATTCATCCATCACTCTTTCATCCATCACTCTTTCATCCATCACCCTTTCATCCATCATCTATTCATCCATCATCCATTCATCCATCATATATTCATCCATCACCCTTTCATCCATCACTCTTACATCCATCATCCATTCATCCACCACCCTTTCATCCATTACCCTTTCATCCATCACCCTTTCATCCATCATCTATTCATCCATCACCCACTCATCCATCAGCTATTCATCCATCATTCTTTCATCCATCACCCTTTCATCCATCACCCTTTCATCCATCACTCTTTCACTCGCTCAACCTTTCATCCATCATCCATTCATCCATTCATCCATCACCCTTTCACCCATCATCTATTCATCCATCACCCTGTCATCCATCATCTATTCATCCATCATCCATTTACCCATCACCCTCTCATCCATTACCCTTTCATCCATCACTCTTTCATCCATCACTCTTTCAATCCATCACCCTTTCACCCATCATCTATTCATCCATCTCCCTTTCATCAATCACTCTTACATCCATGATCCATTCATTCATCATCCTTTCATCCATTTATCCATCATCCATTCATCCATCATTCATTAATCCATTCATCATCCATTCATTCACTCACCCATCCATCTCTCTTTCAACCATCACCCTTTCATACATCATCCATTCATACACCATTTATCCATGATTCATTAATTAATTCATCCATGATCCATTCATTCATCATCCTTTCATCCATTTATCCATCATACATTAATATATTCATCCTTTCATCTGTCATCTGTTCAACCATCCATCCATCACACATTCATCCATCAGCCATTCATCTGTTCATCATCACACTTTAATCCATCATCCATTTATTCATCCATCCATCTATTCATTCAACATTTTTCATCTAGTATCCATCATCTTTTCATCCATTCATCCTTTCATCCATCACACTTTAATCCATTAGTCCATCACACTTTCATCCATCATCTATTCATCCTTTCATCAATCACACTTTCATCCATCATCTATTCATCCGTTCATCCATCATTCATGCATCTTAACGTCCTTTCATCCATCATCCATTCATCCATTGACTCATGCATCCATCATCCATCATTCTCTCACCTTCTCATCCATCACCCTTTCATCCTGATTTTAAATTGCGTTTTGTTCATTCATGTCTTTCTGGGTCTGTTTATTTTAGCCTCATCTGTTTCATATTTTCATTCATTCATTCATTCATTCATTGATTCATTCATTCCTCCAGAGCCAGACAGACGCTCAGCCACCCCGGGGGGGACCAGGAAAGGTGAGTGAGTGTTTCAGGTAGATCATGTGATGCGTTCAGGTGCGTAGTGATGATGTCACTGGTTCAGTATTAGATTAATGTTCCGACCAATCACGTTTGTCTTTGCTGTGATCCAGAGGTCACATGGGAGGACCAGCAGAAAAAAACAGCCAATGGTACAGTCCTACGTTTAAACCCCGCCCACTTTAGGCAGAGGTAGCTCCTCCCCTTTTAGAGAGATCAGTCACCGTAGTTTCAGATTAGAAGGTAACGAGACCCAGTTAGTCATTTATTAATCCATCCACCCATTATCATCCATCCCTCATTCATCCATTCATCTCATTCATGTTTCTGTTCTTCATCCTGTTGTTGTTGTTCGTCCACTGAAGGCGACGTTTTGTCAGCGAGTGTAGACGGTAAATATTTGATTTCTCATTTGAATGTTTGATTTAAAGATTGTTGACATGAACCTGTGTGAACACATGAATGAGTGAACACATGAATGAGTGAACACATGAATGAGTGAACACATGAATGAGTGAACGCATGAATGTAAGTAAACACATGAATGTAAGTGAACACATGAACCTGTGTGAACACATGAATGTGAGAGAACACATGAATGAGTGAACGCATGAATGTGAGTAAACACATGAATGTAAGTGAACACATGAACCTGTGTGAACACATGAATGTGAGAGAACACATGAATGTAAGTGAACACATGAATGTGAGTGAACACATGAATGAGTATGAACACATGAATGAGTGAACACATGAATGTGAGTGAACACGTGAATGAGTGAACACATGAATGTGAGTAAACACATGAATGAGTGAACACATGAATGAGTGAACACATGAATGTGAGTGAACACATGAATGCGTTGGTTTAATGGACACGAGAGAAAACGTAAACATTTACAGCTGAAACAGAAACTCCAGTTTAACTGTTTTTTGTTTGAGTCGGGTTTTTTTTTCAAAAAAGAGACAAAAAAAGTGATTAGACCTTAAAAAACAAAGAAAAAAAATACTTTTTATATTTAATTAACCTGATTCTACTGGACAACACAAGGTCACTAAAGGTCACACTGAGGTGCGTTCAGGATCCAGTGGGAAATTTGTGCTCACAGTGTTTTTTCCAGATGAGATAGTGAAACAATCTGACGAACTTTACACAGCGTTGTTGTGATGTCACAGTGATGTCATAGTGACATCATTTGACTCATCCCCTCTGACTCCAGAATACTGACATGAACTGACCTCTTCTCTCTCCGCAGGTGTCCTGAAGGATCCGTCAAAGGTAAGCTCACCCCTCGCCCAGGTGTCAGGTGACGATGACATCACTGATGATGTCACAACTCACCTACTTCTGCTCTTTTTTTTGCAGATTCGAGACAGTTTATCCTTCAAATCGTCGGACAGTGACGTCAGCGAGGTGTCCGCCGTTCCAAACGACGCACGCTCGGCGCCCAGGATCAGGTGAGAGCAGCAGCCAATCGCGGAGCAGATAGTCAACAGACCTGAGGAGTCGATCACAGATTCAGAGAGCGTGTAATGTCAGCTGATTGTCGTCGTTTACGTCCCGTCGTCATGTCAATGTCCTCATGTGGTCATGTGACACTTAGCCTGTTTGCCTGTCAGCATGAGTGTCCGACATCACGTGCTCTCGTTTGTCTTCCTGCATGCTTCCAATCACTCCTCTCATTGGCTGAGACAGTCGAGCTGAGGCCGTGGAGGGCCTATCACTGGAGCTGGGGGCGGGGTCAGAGGAAACACAGGAAGTATCTGGGGAGGCAGAGGGCGGAGCTTCACTGGTAAAGAGTGAATCAGTGGACGAAGAGGAGAAGGCGGAGTCCGAGCCTTCAAAGTAAGAAAGTCGCCTTCGTCTGTAGAGACTCCACCCACTTTCTCGTCTCCTCACGCTCCTCTAAGCCCCGCCCCTTCTTCTCCTGACTGTTTTAACCTTTTCTGCCTGCAGGGCGGCGGCAGCAGCTCCTCTCACGAAGTCGTCGAGCGTCGGCGGCGAGATCTGCTCGTTAGGGAGGAACGACGACGACGACGACGACAAGAAACGGCGCTCGAGCTTCGGAGCGAAGATGATGGGGATGGTCGGGCTGGGGAAGAAGAGTCAGAGCACGTCGCAGCTCAACCCCGAGGGTGAGAGTTCACCTGATCACCTGTTCTTCCCTCCACCACCAGCAGAGGGCGCCCTGAGGGAAAAACGCTCTGGTTTTCACTCGTCTCTTTATTTGTTTTCCTCCAGAGGAAGAGAAGAAGAAGAAGGTGGTGAGACTTCCTGTCCAGAGGAGCGTAGAAACCGGATTGGCCGTCGAGTTCAAGTCTCGTTTTACCCGACAGCTGAGTCGAGACCCGGACGCTGAAGATCCCAAACCTGGAGCGTAAGAAAGATTTTTCTACCTAAACATTTTTAAACCCTCTGATGCATGAATTATGAAAGTCAGTGTCTGGATTTTTCCTTTGAGTGTTTTTATTTGTCTTAAGGCATGAAAAAAAGTTTTTTTCTTCAAATATTTGTCACAGAACATTCAACATAAAAATGAGTGAAATTAATGTAAACAAAACTATTTTTTTGTTTGACTTCCTTTCTTTTTTTTTGGTAATTTCATGAATAATCTTTTTTTAATGCTTTGCGAAACATTTTAACTCTCTTTCATCCATTTTAACGCTTAATAATTTATAGTTATTACGCTGTTTTACCCTCAAATGTACGGAAGAGGATTAGGGCCACTAAGAAAAAAAAAAAATCCAAAAAGAAAAAAAAAAGAATTCTGAGAAAAAAGTCAGAATTCTGACTTTTTTCTCAGAATTCTGATTTTTTTTTTTTTTGGAATTTTTTTTTTTCTCAGTGGCCCTAATCCTCTTCCGTCCAAATGTTTGTCTATAACTTTTTTTAAAAATATATATGTTTGGAAAAAGAATTGAAAACATTTTTCAGGCCCTAAGAAGAATAAAAATATCCTGACACAGACTAATCTAAATTTCCACCACATGAACCATTGAATTTAGGAGTAAATAAGTTTTGAATACGTGTCACTGTAGTGACCACTGTGCACCACAGGGTTAAAGTTTCTGAGGAGTTTCTGAGTGATTTTTAAAAGCCTCTTCTCCAGATACATGACTGATCCTGATCTACAAATCAAAATGAGATAATCAGCAGTAAAAAAGGTTATTTTGGAAAAAATATCAAAAACGCTTTCTCTAAACTTCTTAATCAGGTTGGACTAGATCAAATAGATTTATAACAGATCCCAGTTAGAGCTGAACAATTTATCGTTTTCTGATCGAAATCGCAATTTCAAACATTGTGATCATGTGATCGCTAAAGCTGCAATTTTTTTTTCTTTTGCTCCTGACTGACCCAGGATCTGTTATATCAGCTGTTTCACACACACCTGTCTTTGAGTGTGAGACTGTTGGAAAAAATCCTTTTTTCCTTGAGATTGTTGTTGATTTTATCTTAATTAACTTGACACAATTAAGGATATTTTGTACGGTGGCCGGGAAGGGCAAAACAAAATTACAAATTGTGAAACACTCTCACAATGATTGAGACAAATTTACATTTTAGAAAACAATTTTACATCCACTAAACAAAACTAAATTGCCATAACACATTTACAAGTCCTGAAACAAATTTACCTTTCGGAAAACAAATTAACAAGACGTGAAACACTTTTACAAACGCTGAAACAAATTTACAAGTGGCGAAACACTTTTACAAGCTCAAGAATTAACCGGAAAGGGAATGTACCAACTCCCGGGATGAACCGGATGTGATAACGGGGAGCGGCAAATAGGCCAATAGTGTTTGTTGGAGGTCATCCAAATTGTGAAAGACCGACCACACGAAAAACAAAACCGCGTTAAGCGCGTAATATGTTGTCCACAAAACGGACAAAACTTTACCTGGACGCCGTCCATCTTGGGTGACTGCCGCTCCCCGTTATCACATCCGGTTCATCCCGGGAGTTGGTACATTCCCTTTCCGGTTAATGCTTGAGCTTGTAAAAGTGTTTCACCACTTGTAAATTTGTTTCAGCGTTTGTAAAAGTGTTTCACGTCTTGTTAATTTGTTTTCCAAAAGGTAAATTTGTTTCAGGACTTGTAAATGTGTTATGGTAATTTAATTTTTGTTTAGTGAATGTAAATTTTTTTTCTAAAATGTAAATTTGTCTCAACCATTGTAAAAGTGTTTCACAATTTGTAATTTTGTTCTGCCCTTCCCGGCCACCGTAATTTTGCACTACATTATTTTTAAAAGTTAAGAGTCAAAGATAGCTCTTTCTGTTCTTCAGTTTTTGTAACTAAAAATACAATTTAAAAGTCTGGTCATCAGATGCACTACTCAAGTACGCTACAAACTCACAAAGTTTGACTGTTGTCATGTTTCAAACAAAAGCATAACTGTTGATAAATACATGACCTCGTTGTGTTGTAACCAATAAACAAATGTAAAATGGGACGAAGATGAGTAGAGTTAAAAGGAGGATCTGATCTCCTTTGGCCTTTCAAAACAAATACAACAGTCGTGACAGAATCCTTCAGTCTAAAACAGTCACTTCAAACAGATTTTCCTCCCTCTTTAAAAACTCTGACGTCTTTATTTTCTCCTCTTTCTGCAGACTGATATTCCCCGGAGTGAAGCTGGCGTCGGATAAACAATTCACAGGATTCCTGGAGGGATTAGGCCCCGCCCAGCTGGCTGGACGGCAGACACTGGCCACGCCCCCAATGGGTAACTTTAACCAATCTTATCAAGAATAAATCAGACCTGTTACTGATGTTCACAGGTTTTCTGAGTGGGCGTGGCTTAATGAGTGTTACTGGTTACCATTACTTTTAATTATGACACATCACATGACCTGAGCGGCCCGCTCTGATTGGCTCTTTGGTGACCAGGTGACATCCAGATAGGGATGGTGTACAGGAAGGAGCGCCTCGACGTGGAGGTGATCCGAGCGCGGGGGCTTGTGGGAAAACAAGGCAACAAGAACACTCCAGGTAACACACACTGCAACACACACATGCACACACACACACTCCATAATGGACACAGTCTCACACTCTCTGTGAATGAAATAAGCGTCGAAATATGAAGATCTTTGTTTGAGGATAAACAGGAGATAAAACAGGTGACTCTGTGTGTGTGTGTGTGTGTGTGTGTGTGTGTGTGCAGCTCCATACGTTAAGGTCTACCTGATGGATAACGGGAAGTGTGTTTTAAAGAGAAGAACCCGCCTGGCGAGAAAAACTTTAGACCCTCTTTACCAACAGCAGCTGCAGTTTGAAGAAAACCCAGAGGGGAAAGTTTTACAGGTAACACACACACACACACACACATATGTACACACACACACACTCTAACGTGTCCCCCTCTGTGTCTGTAGATCATCGTCTGGGGCGATTACGGGCGTATGGATCATAAATCCTTTATGGGCTCTGCTCAAATCTTATTGGACGATCTGGATCTGTCCAACATGGTGATTGGCTGGTTCAAACTCTTCCCTGCCACCTCATTGGTGGATCCAGCCTTGGCCCCGCTGACCAATAAGGAAACGGAGGGTAGCAAGTCATAGCGTCTGGAGGTCGTCGGCTGGTTGCTATGGTAACAGGCTCCTCCTCCGCTGCTGCTGCTGCTGCTGCTGCATGCTGCATGATGACATCACGGCTGTGACATAACAGCGGCGCAGGGTTTGAAAGAGGCTCCGCCCACTGACGCTGGAGAAGATCCTGGCTGGAGGTTGGACAGGACGGACTGCGTGTTCTCCGGAGAACAGCCAATCACAGCAGCTCCTCAGGAGTCAGGTGACTGTTTTAGGCATGTCGACAAACAAACTGATCGTTTCCATGGAAACCCAGGAACGTGGAGGTCCGGTTCTTTTGTTTTTGCATGGATCGATAAAAAAACTGGAATTAAAACATAAACTGTGAATAAAGAACCAGAAAAGAGAAATAATAAAGATTCTCAACATCGAACGATTCTTTGTCTGCGTTCTAAAAGAAAATATGTTCTAAGGGTCAGAGAGTTTGACACTTAAAGTAAAAATCAGTGGTTCTAAAGGGAACAATCTGTGGTTCTACAGGAAATTATCTGTGGTTCTAAAGGTCCCACTGTGTCGTTCTAAAGGTATCAATCTCTGGTTCTACAAGTATCAAGCTGTGGTTCTACAGGTCAGTGTCAATCTGTGGTTCTTCGAGTGTCAATGTTTGGTTTTAAAGGTTACAATCTATAGTTCCACAGGTAACAATGTTTAGTTCTAAAGGTATGAATCTGTAGTTCCAAAGGCAACAATTTGTGGTTCCACGTTTGTTAACCTGTGGTTCGACTGGTATCACTCTGTGATTCTAAAGGTAACAATCCGTGGTTCCACAAGTGACAAGCTGTGGTTCTACAGGTCAGTGTCAATATGTGGTTCTAAAGGTTACAATCTATAGTTCCTCAGGTAGCAATGTTTAGTTCTAAAGGTATGAATCTGTAGTTCTAAAGGTAACAATTCTGGGTTTCACAAATGTCAATCTGTGGTTCTACTAGTGTCAATGTTTGGTTCTAAAAGTAACAATTCAGGGTTTCTCGGGTGTAAATGTGTTCCAAAGGTAACAATCTATGGTTCCACAAGTGTCAAACTGTTGTTCTAAAGGTAACAATCTGTGGTTCTAAAGGAAACAATCCGTGGGTCTACTAGTGTTAATCTGTTGTTCTAAAGCTAACAATCTATGGTTCCACAGGTAATAATCTGTGGTCCTACAAATGTCAAATTGTGATTCTCAAGGTAACAATCTGTAGTTCTTAAAGTGCCATTGTGTTGTTCTAAGGTAACAATCTTTGGTTCCACAAGTGTCAAGCTGTGGTTCTACAGGTCAGTGTCAATATGTGGTTCTAAAGGTTACAATCTATAGTTCCTCAGGTAGCAATGTTTAGTTCTAAAGGTATGAATCTGTAGTTCTAAAGGTAACAATTCCGGGTTCCACAAATGTCAATCTGTGGTTTTACTACTGTCAATTTTTGGTTCTAATGGTAACAATCTTTGGTTCCAAAGGTAATAATCTTTGGCTCTACAAGTGCCATCGTGTGGTTCTAAGGCAACAATCTGTTGATCTAAAGGTAACAATCTATGGTCCCACAGGTAACAATCTGTGGTTCTTCGAGTTTAAATGTGTTGTTCTAAAGGTCACAGTATATGGTTCCACTGTGGGTTCCACAAGTGTCAAACTGTGGTTCTTAAGGTAACAATCTATGGTTCAAAAGGTAGAACTCTGAGGTTCTATGTGTGTCAAATTGTGTTTCTACAGGTAACAATCTAGTTCTGTGGGGAAGTGACGAGTGTTCTGCAAGTGTCAGTGTGTGGTTCTAAAGGCAACAGTTGGAGGTTCTGTGGTAGAGAATGTGATGTTTGCAGACTAAAGAACCAGGACTTTGAGTAAAGGAACAGACATGAATTTTTAATATTTAGTGCAGTTTAACTCTACAGACTCAAAGAAAAACATCAAACAACTGGAATCATGCAGGTCAGAAAAACAACAACACAACAACAACAATAATAATAATAACCAGTCATATCAATAATAATAATAATAATAATAATAATGATAATAAATATACACAGTCACACTCACACCAGGTCAGCTGACATCTGAGTACCAAAAACATAAATACAGACGGGACCTTTGATGGCTTCAGTCTGAGGGAGAGAACAAAGAAACGATGAGGTTTGAATCTTTATCACAAAACCAGACTTTTGAAATGTTTACAGACGGTAAGAGTCCACTTCAGACCAGAACCCCAGAACCCGACCCCGAGTCAGAACACGGTCTTCCCTTTTAGAGCACAGAGAGACGACAGACCAGGTTCAGTGACGAGGACTAGACAGAGACCGCCACGAGTACCAGAGGAGTCATGTGACCCTGAGAGGAGCAGGATGAACCAATCAGGTGAAAGAGAATCTGCGTTTGTGCTTCGCTTTGATCTGAAAGTCTTTGTTGTCATGGTTACAGTCGCGGAGCGAACAGGAACCTTTGTTTCTCCTGATCGTGCCAGATTTGTTGTAACCGACCTCCCGTGGTCACATGACCGTTCTTGTACTCGTGGGTAACAGAGGAACCAATCAGCACTCGGCGTATTTAAGCGTCTCCTCCTCCGTGATCGGAGACCGTAAAACTTTTTCTGTCAGGACAGAATTTACCGTCGCACCACTGAGGAAGGGTCAGGAAACAACGTCGTACCAAACAGGAAGTTCACCTGAGACAAGGTGTGTGACGGGACGGACCGGGAGAACAACAGCGTCGTACCAGAGCCAATCACATCGCTCCATTCTTACCGACGGCTCTCAGGGCTAACTCGCCACCCAGCTAGCATGCTAACACACCTAGCATGTGTAGGAGTGTCTCTGTTCAGTGTGTTAGCACTCAGGCTAGCTGTAGCATCAAGTGTGTTTAATTATTAGCCTGTGAGTTAGCATGCTAGTTAGCATGTAGGTCTGTTAGCATCAAAGCTAGCCTGTCAGTCCATTAGTCAGAGTCTGTTAGCTTGCCGGTTAGCATGTTAGTCTCTTAGTCTGTCTGTAAGCGTCAAAGCTAGCTCGTCAATTAGCATGTGTAGGAGTGTCTGAGTCAGTTAGCCCATCAGTTNTGTGTGACGGGACGGACCGGGAGAACAACAGCGTCGTACCAGAGCCAATCACATCGCTCCATTCTTACCGACGGCTCTCAGGGCTAACTCGCCACCCAGCTAGCATGCTAACACACCTAGCATGTGTAGGAGTGTCTCTGTTCAGTGTGTTAGCACTCAGGCTAGCTGTAGCATCAAGTGTGTTTAATTATTAGCCTGTGAGTTAGCATGCTAGTTAGCATGTAGGTCTGTTAGCATCAAAGCTAGCCTGTCAGTCCATTAGTCAGAGTCTGTTAGCTTGCCGGTTAGCATGTTAGTCTCTTAGTCTGTCTGTAATTATCAAAGCTAGCTCGTCATTTAGCATGTTAGCCAGCCAGTCTGAGTCAGTTAGCCCATCAGTTAGCATGTAAGCTAGCCGGCCAGTCTGAGTCAGTTAGCCCATCAGTTAGCATGTAAGCCAGCCTGTCAGTTAGCACCAAAGCTAGCCAGTCAGTCCAGTAGTCTGAGTCAGTAAGCATGTTAGCTAGCCTGTCAGTATGTGGGTCAGCTAGCCTGTCAGTTAGCATGATAGTCTCTTAGTCTGTCTGTAAGCGTCAAAGCTAGCTTGTCATTTAGCATGTTAGCCGGCCAGTCTGAGTCAGTTAGCCCATCAGTTAGCATGTAAGCCAGCCTGTCAGTCCAGTAGTCTGAGTCAGTAAGCATGTTAGCTAGCCTGTCAGTTAGCATGTCAGCTAGCCCGTTAGTTAGCATGTTAGCTAGCCCGTCAGTATGTGGGTCAGTTAGCCCATCAGGTAGCATGTAAGCCAGCCTGTCAGTTAGCTCTAAAGCTAGCCTGTCAGTCCAGTAGTCTGAGTCAGTAAGCATGTTAGCTAGCCTGTCAGTCCAGTAGTCTGAGTCAGTAAGCAATTTAGCTAGCCTGTCAGTATGTGGGTCAGCTAGCCTGTCAGTTAGCATGTCAGCTAGCCCGTTATTTAGCATGTTAGCTAGCCCGTCAGTATGTGGGTCAGTTAGCCTGTCAGTTAGCATGTTAGCTAGCTCGTCAGTATGTGGGTCAGCTAGCCCGTTAGTTAGCATGTTAGCTAGCACGTCAGTATGTGGGTCAGTTAGCCCGCTAGTTAGCATGTTAGCTGGCCTGTTAGCCCGTTAGCAGAGCAGCAGCAGCTCGTCGTCGCTGCTCTCCGTTTTCCCGGCGGCGTCCAGGCAGGCGTCGGGGATCTGCGCCGTGTGCACCATCCCGCAGTGTTCACAGGGGCCGTCCCGTCCTCCTCGACCGCCGTTGCCGTGGTGATGGCGTGCAGGGTGATGCTCCAGCAGCGTCTGTCTGACGTCCAGCGAGGAGGAGGAGGAGAAGGAGGAGGAGTCAGAGACGGGGATGAGGAGCTCCACGTCCTCTTCTTCTTCTCTGCTCCCTCGTCTCTCGGCGGCGGCGGCGGCCTCGGCCCCGCCTCTTCCTGTCTCCAGCTGGTGAAGCGGGCTCTGATTGGTCCACGTCTGGTCCTGCTGGTTGGGGTTTGTCCTTGTGAGGTTTCTAGCGAGACGGTGCAGGTTCTGGGCGAGCCGCTGAAGAGCTGAGGTGGGCGGAGTCTGGATGTCCTCGCTGTGACACGCTGGATCTGGACTGGACGTTACCATGGAGACCGGGCTGGAAGGGGGCGGGGCCTCTCTGGGTCTGCTGCAGGCTCTGTCCAGTCCGGGCGTCGGGGTCACGGGTGTGGAGGACGTGACGGAGAGAACCGCCTCCACCGCGCAGGAGGGTGGGGTTTTGTGAGGAAGCGGCGCCACCGGCCCGCCCACGGCGCCGACGCCTCGCTCCCTCACTCGCTCGCCCTCTGTGTCGGTGTCGTCCGAGTCCGGGGACAGCAGGTCCGAACCAGAACTCCCGGTGCTGCCGGTACCGGCGCTGTCCTCTAAGTCGGCGGAGACCAGAGCCAGAGACCCGGACCGCCGCGACCGCGAGAAGGTGAAGAGGCGGCGCCACAGGTTGCTATGACGACCAGAAGACGGGAGTCTGAGGGAGGTGAAGCCGAGCTGAGAGCGAACGGCGAGACGGAGGTTTTCCAGGACGGAGGCCTGAGCGTGGAGAAAACACAAGATCAGAGACGCAAGGATCCAGACGCCTGATTGGCTGCTTCATAGTGACATCACATCCTGTTACAGCAATAACACAGCATGATGGAACTCACTTATATGGGTCAATGACAAAAAGAGGGTCTCAAAGTGTATTTTTAAAAAGTTCTTTGAAAATGGATAAAAACATATTTCTGAGAGAAGAATTATGTTTTCTAACAGATTTCAGTAGTTGACCAACATTTCAAAGTTTTTAGGTTCATTATTTTTTAGTATTTTTAATTTGAGCACCCAAAAATGTCAGGTGGTGCAACCAAATATATGAAAATATATTTATATGTTCCTGTTATTTTTTCTGTGTGAAATTATTGGCAAGTATCTCTCAAGTGTCTGTAGTGACTCATACATTTTCATTTTGTGTGTTTCATTTCTTTTATTTGTGAATAAGATNTGGAAATTGTTCCAGTCACCAATGAAGTGAAAAAACCTTTTTTATCAGTATTTCAGAGAAATCTACAAACTTTTCCACTTGGTCACAAATGTCATTTGGGCTCCTCTGGCTGATGCAGTTTCCTGTTTCCTGTTTTATTCTCTTCACTTTAAAATAAAAGTCTAATGTTACGGTTGCACCACCCTGACATTTGACAAGGTGAAAATTACGGGACAAAAGTTTTTGACATTTCTCAACAGCTTTAAAATTCTTTTTATTTGCAAAGAATGTTTTATTTAAAAAGGTTCAAGCATAAAATAATGCCACTGTATTTTTAATTTCCATTTACAATAACTGACATTCAATTTTTAGAGTTGAATTACTGTGGATACTTGTCAGGACGGTTGCACCACCTGACATTTTGGGGGTTTGAGGAACCAAAACACAGAAAAACATGTTATATTTTAATAGTTTAAAGATGTGTTCAAATAACACAGGTTTCATAGAATAAAGAAATACATGTGATGAAATACTCAATTCATGATGGAAGGAAATATTGCACTGGGACACAAAAAAGAGACAGAGTCAGGTGAAATTGCCGTACCTGGCTCCCAGAGCACACTGGGAAATCCTCCACAGGTGGGATCAGACCCTGAGCGATCAGCTGACCATAAGAGGGCGGGGCTTCCCTCCTAAGAAGCTCCGCCTCCACCCGGGACAGCTGAGTCTCGAACGACCTGAAAGATTAAAAACAGACTCTGTTTATTTAAAACGCTCTGTCACATGACTCACAGCAACCAATCAGGGGCTTCGTGCTCACCTGCGCTCAAACATGCGCAGCGAGTAGAGTTTGCAGGTGCAGCCCAGCGCGATGACCAGCAGGAGGCCGCAGATGAGGCTCCCGATGACGGCGGCGGTGATGACTCTGGTGGGGACGATGACGGGGCAGCTCTCTTCGTCGCTGCCGTCGCCGCAGTCGTCCTGAGCGTCGCAGACCCAGGACTCAAACACGCAGCGGTTATTCTGGAGGAGCGGGAAGTTTTAAACACTCAGACTTTTACGAAGGATCAGGATTCGTTACTTTAATTGTGCTTTTCCACTCTACAATTCCAGCTCTACTCTACTCGTCTCTACTGGGTTTGGTTCTTTTCCTCTAGCCCGACTACAGACTCACGGTGGGCGTGGATCTTATAACACAGCTGCGCTAAAGTGCTGCGCAGAAGTGCGTGCATGTTCATCTATAACGCCACACAAACATAATTTTGTACTAACATATGTGCCACCGTGGTCTTTAAAGGAAAAAAAAAAAGCTTTCAAAAGATTTCATTAAAGTAATACAGCGGCTCAAT
>RPOG01001266.1:100626-126054 GCA_008086565.1 Thalassoma bifasciatum
CTCTACTGGGTTTGGTTATCTTTTCCTCTAGCCCGACTACAGACTCACGGTGGGCGTGGATCTTATAACACAGCTGCGCTAAAGTGCTGCGCAGAAGTGCGTGCATGTTCATCTATAACGCCACACAAACATCATTTTGTACTAACATATGTGCCACCGTGGTCTTTAAAGGAAAAAAAAAAAGCTTTCAAAAGATTTCATTAAAGTAATACAGCGGCTCAATGTTGGTCGTCATGACAACGGAGGTAAACAACAGCCTGGTGCTGCTGCACGCGGAGGAAAACGAAGGAGCTGCTTCCTGACATCAACTCTTCCCTGGATCCAGTGAGATCACTTTAATTTTTGATTTTTGGGCCTGGTATAGCAGAGATTTTTTGTTGATCAATCATTCTTCTTTGAACTGGTTTTCCTTTTTGGTTCCCTGTGGATTAATGGACTGATTGGTGCTTAAAGACTCTCGTGGCAGACAGATCGCTCCTGCACAGACCAACTTTGATTTAATTTAAAAGACTCTTTAAAGCCAACTATCTTTGCTGTTAACTTCTTTTTGGTTTAAAAAGGACTTTTAACTTNCCGCGCTAATGGAAACACAACACAAACGGGGTAGAGGAGAGTAGAGTAGGACTGAGACGAGTCAGTGGAAAAGGGTCATAAGAGTTTCCTCTTGGGCACCGCGTACCTTGCAGTGGAAGTTCCCGGGCTGACAGAAGAAGCAGTTCTTCTCGTCCGAGCCGTTGGGGCAGCGGTTCTGGTAGTTGCAGCGATCGGATCGAGGGTAACAGGCGCCGTTTCTGGAACAGGGGAACTCGTCCTCCTGACAGGAAGAACAGTTCTGCTCGTCCCGTCCGTTGGGGCAGTGCCAGTACCCGTCACAGCGCTGCTGCTCCGTGTAACAGCCCCAGTTCCCCCCACAGGGAACCTCCCACGGCAGGCAGAACCCGTCCACCTGAGAACAGAACCACACAGGACACTTAGACAGACCCAAGGGGGGAATAATGACAACAACTGATCAAGATGATGTTACAGACGAGTATTTCTAGATTATTAAACTACAAAAAACAGAATATTTATTTCGGGCATGTTCCCAGTGTTATGGAGGCCCAAAATGGCCAAAATCAAAAATAAATAAATAAAAGTTCAAATAAAAACTACCCCCTTATTTGAAAAATATTTCTTTCTGCATTTCATGCCGACAAAGTCTGCAGCATTAAAAATAAATGTAAGAGCAGGGCACTTTTTCTTAATTGGTTGATATGTAAATCATTGTATGTATTTAGTTTTGTATTTGTTTTCACATTTATTTTTCTGTTCATTTTTATTTTTGAATCTTTTTTTATGTTTGTATTCATTTTCATTTGTTTTATTGAGTTTTTTTTTTGTCGTTTTAATTTCCATTTGTGTTAAATTTTTTTTAACTTATTCAGCAGCACGAGAACGTAGGTCACTGTTGTTGTTATTTTTCAGCTGTGGAGGTTTAATGCGCATGCACAAAGCTGAGTGTGACGTCATATTTTGTTACTGAAAACTCCTGCTTACCGTTTACACTGCAACAGTGGAAATGGTGTTTCAGAAAAACTCCACTCTGGAGGATGTTTTCAAAAGTTTGTGTTTTAGGTCGGCTGAAATGCAACAATACTTTTACATTTCACCCCACAAACATCTTCAATATTTCTTTTGCAATATTAGAAATTTCACAAGTGCTCGGCATGTTGTTAGATAACCGTTTAATATTTTACAACGTTTATTTGACCGAATAACAACCAAACACAGGTACATCCCTGACTGAAACGCATATTCTTAATTATAAATGTTTGTCTTTTGTTTGACTTGTCCACATTTAAATCCATTTAAATGTTTAATGTGAACCACTGGGAGTTCAAGGAAGACAAATTCTATGATCCAGTTCTCTGTATAATTGTAAACATGGTCTTCTCTGAAGATTGGCTACTGAAGATCTTTAAAAAATACACTTTACTAAAAATACATCTGCCCTTTGTTATTAAAATGTCATAAGCATAACTGCATCTCAATCTGAGTCTTCTTTTCAACATTTTAACTGCCCTGTTGAGCATGTTTGTATGTTTCACTGAAATAATAATGTAATTTTTCCAATTGCATTTACTGTATTTTATGTGTTTTCAGCCCCAGTATTGAAATAAAGTAAGTCAAAATGAAAAAAGCAGTGTTTTCATACAGGAAACGTACTGAAATGAATGATACCAAATATGCTCATGTCAGAACTGACATTATACAAAATCACTCAAAGATAAACGACTGGACTCTGAAGATGGAGGCTGACCTGGTAGGTGACGTTGAAGCCCCGGGCGGCGTTGATCTTGTCGGCGTAGAAGTGAACCCGGAGCTGACCTGACGATGACACCACGGCGACCGGCGCCCTGGAGTCGAAGGCCGTCAGCACCCTGAGGAGACGGCGAGGGTTCTCCTCCAGTCCGTCGTACACCTTCACGTAGTCGCCGTAACCCGTCCCGTCCAGTTTGAAGTCTGTGAACCTCAGGATGACCTGCAGGGGGCGCACAGGAGACTCAGCGTGTTTCACAAACCCTTTAAAGCGTTACAGGTGAGCTCTGCGTACCTTCCTGTGGTCTCCGGTGTCGATCAGCCAGGTGCAGTTACTGCCCGGAGGGTAGAAGTCGGGGTAGTTTGGCGAGCTGAAGGAGCCGTAGAAGTTCCTCAGAAGTTCTCCACAGGTGGGAACGTCACAGTCGATCTCATCGCCCAGGTCCTGAACACAAAGAGGAAACACTGATGAAACACTGATGACCTGAGAGAACACAGCGCTCTGAAAGTCTGCAGGTGCTGGTTTGGTACCTGGCAGTCGATGCTGCCGTCGCAGCGCAGGCTGTGGGGCAGGCAGGTGTAGATGCGGGTGTAGCGGGACAGGCAGGGGAACTGGTTCAGGCTGCAGGGCTGGAAGGAGAACGGAGAGTCCACGCAGAGCTCCTCGTCAGAGTTATCGCCGCACTCGTCCATGGAGTTACAGCGCCACCAGTCCGGGATGCACTTCCCGTTAGAGCAGTGGAACTGATCCACGTCACAGCTGGACGCCTCCGGCTTCCCTGAAACCACCACAGAGACCAGCAGAGACCATCAGAGACCAGCAGAGACCATCAGAGACCATCAGAGACCAGCAGAGACCAGCAGAGACCAGCAGAGACCATCAGAGACCATCAGAGACCATCAGAGACCAGCAGAGACCATCAGAGACCAGCAGAGACCTTATCCTCATTGTTAGAATGACCCTTAAACAGCCGAAGGATTTCAGTATCCACACATGACACAGACCAGTTTTTCGCATGTGCATCAAAAGGGTGATTTATTTACAGACACAGAAACTCAACAGCAGCACAGGAACCAGGCAGGGCCCTGACCAGCATCCCAGTTAGATGTTTTCTGGCACCTTAAATACTCGGAGGCTAATTGCCTTCCCTTGGCTGATTCATCTGCAGGTGTTTTTCCCCAAGATCATACTCCCCTCTAAATTTACTGACACCCTGTTTTCCCCATTTCTCCAAAGTATGTTTATTATATACAGTAAACCCCTTCATAAATGCATTTAACAATTATCCCGTACCGTTAATTACATTAACTACAAACTGAACCCAAACTCAACTCCCCCTCCAATAATTTCTGAGTTGGTTTGACCCGAAACGTTTATCAGGGCATTCGTTCCCTGCCGGATTCTTTTAACCGGAACACCCTGGAGCAGACACAACATAATTCAGGGGAGTAATCACAAAACCCTTTTAAAATAACACTTCTGCACTCGCACACACTTTCTGACCATCATGCACACCCAATACTGCACATTACATTTTTAAACAATCACAAACACAGTAACACGGAGCTCTCTCACCCTCCTCTCTCTTACAGGTAGAGCGATGCTCCGAAGCCCCTCCCTGCTGGACTCACGTCAATTATTGGTTAATTTATGGATTAAATAATTAATAAATACTGCAGTTAAATATGAAATGCGTAAATATGCAATGTGCAAAGTTGGTTAATAAAGTGCAAGTGCTATAAAAGTGCGAAGTGCTATTCCTTTTTTACCCCTGTTACATTTAAAGTGCTTTACTGCTGTGCAATATTTACAAGGCCAAAAGCCATCAGTCAGTGGTAACGAGGCTCTTCGTTACACTCATCAACAGAGGTCGACATTAAGGTGCATTTGCAATTTCACTGACCCCGCCCCCCACTTCAACTACTGACCCAGAAACGTGACTTTTGGTTCGAAAAATAAATGTAGAACAATTTACTTTCAAAATCATGCAAAGATGTGTTTTGCCTTGCGCCAATAAGTATGAAAAAAAGGCGGTTTTGTTTGGAATGGTGGTTGCAAAAAAACTAATACTGAGAATGTGGAAGATGGACTTTGTGCCCACCTTTGATCTGTGGCTGGGAGAAATGGCCAACACTTTGCATCTTGAGAGACTGAGATTCCACAATGAAGACAGGGAAGGAGTGTTCAATAAGGTATGGGACCCTTTGCTGAATTTTCTTCGTGGTAAAGATTAATACTTTGTGTGCACCATTCTGCTGTGACTGTGCCTTCGTTTGTTTTGTATTGTATTTTCTTTCTCTCAGGTACCTGATGTTCCTTTTTTTTTCATAATTAGAACTGCCTAAATTAAGATTTTGATGTGACCATTGTTGTCATTGCCTCAGACATGCTGCTTTTCGCGTTTTTTTTGTTTTTGTTTTTTTTTTCTATTGGGTGGGAGGGCGGGGCCTAGTTTTCCTTTTCCTTTTTTCTTTGTCTCCTTTGTCTGTCTGTACTTTCTATGTTCATAAAAGTAATAAATATATTTTCAAAAAAAAAAAAATCATGCAAAGAAACAACTGTGATGCAAAAGGAATCCATTAAAAAGCATTTTCTTATTCATGAAGTTCTTCATCTCAAAGGAACTTTGTATGGTGCATCTTTATGTTTGACTCTTAAACCATATCATGCTGAGTGAGAACAAGCAGGTCTGATTTATTTATATATCAGAATAGAGAGTAAAAATTCATTCTTATTTACAATCTTAACCGTAGGATTAATTTTATCATGAGTTTTGTTATGATGTTCAATTATTTCATGTGTTACACTGCCTCTTTAAGGTCACTCTCTGCATATTGCAGGCTTAAGGAATAACAGCATTAATAGGCTGAATATTACACACTGGTTTGGCTCTGAAAAAAATAACATTAACACTTAAATGATATAAAAAATATATTGTGATCTTTTTTTTTGCCCTAATCTGACATTAGAATACTGCAGCAGGAGGGATTGTGATTTATTGTCCTTTCTCTGATCGTTACCTGTGATGTAAGAGAGTCTGAAGCCTTTGCCGTTCAGACTGTCGTCAGAGTGGAAGTGGATCCAGACGTGGTCCTGGGTGGAAATGTAGGGTGGAGGCAGGGAGGAGCCGCAGACCCGGAGCCCGTCCAGACTCCTGTAGCTGCTGATGGACATCCAGTCTGAGGAGCAGCGGTGGGAGCCCTGCAGGTCGAAGTCCTGGAAGCTGGAGACCAGGAGAAGAAACATTCAGACGACCTGTAGTGACCTCTGTGGGTTTTTTCATGAGTGGGTCAATGACAGAAAGAGGGTCTAAAAACATATTTCTGAGTGAAGAATTATGTTTTCGAACAGATTTCAGTAGTTGACCAACATTTCAAAGCTTTTAGGTTCATTATTTTTTAGTATTTTTAATTTGAGCACCCAAAAATGTCAGGTGGTGCAACCAAATATATGAAAATATATTTATATGTTCCTGTTATTTTTTCTGTGTGAAATTATTGGCAAGTATCTCTCAAGTGTCTGTAGTGACTCATACATTTTCATTTTGTGTGTTTCATTTCTTTTATTTGTGAATAAGATAAATAATTTGATGTTAAAATAACATTTCACATTATTACATTGGTTGTTCCACCTGACATGNTTCATTTGCAAAGAATGTTTTATTTAAAAAGGTTCAAGCATAAAATAATGCCACTGTATTTTTAATTTCCATTTACAATAACTGACATTCAATTTTTAGAGTTTAATTACTGTGGATACTTGTCAGGACGGTTGCACCACCTGACATTTTGGGGGTTTGAGGAACCAAAACACAAAAAAACATGTTATATTTTAATAGTTTAAAGATGTGTTCAAATAACACAGGTTTCATAGAATAAAGAAATACATGTGATGAAATACTCAATTCATGATGGAAGGAAATAAAAAAGGGAACGTCACGTCATTGACCCGAGTATCATTGATTAAAAACATCCTGTGGTGGAGGAGTGAGGGTGTGAGGTCGCTCTGATCAGGTGGTTTTGTTGCGTTGAGCGTCGTCCGTTACCTGATGGTGATGGTGTCTCCTGGTCGCGCTCTGATGTTCCAGCTGCAGTTCAGTCTGGACGGGTACTGGGACGGCCACTCCGGGCTGGTGATGACGCCGCTGGACGCGCGCAGGAGCTCCGCCACATCGCCGCAGGCTGAGGGGAGGAGTCAACGGGTCACAACTACAGTTCTGAACGCGTCATTATCACTTTGGTTATGACATCACAACAGCTGCCTCACCGTTAGAAATCCCAGACACGTAGACGTTATCGTTCCTCTGAGATGCAGCAATGCATCCTGGGAAAGAGAATGAAAGGTGAAGATTCATACAATAACCACATAGTCCACAAGTAACGAAACCAGCCAATCAGAATGAATCTTTGTCATTTATGTTTTTACTAAACAATGTGTTTCATTCGTGGCAAACTCGTGGTTATGCAAATCATTCCTTAGCTCTTAGCAACGATTTATCGTTTTTGATCGAAATCGCAATTTCAAACATCGTGATCATGTTTACGTTACAGCTGTGATTTTTTCCTGCTCCTGACTGACCCAGGATCTGTTCTGTCAGCTGTTTCACACACACCTGTCTTTGAGTGTGAGACTGTTGGAAAAATCCTTTTTTCTTTTGGATTGTTGTTGATTTTATTTTATTAAACTTGACACAATTAAGGATTTTTTGCACTACATTATTTTTAAAAGTTAAGAGTCAAAGATAGCTCTTTTTGTTCTTCAGTTTTTAAAACTAAAAATACTATTTAAAAAGTCTGGTTTAGAAAAAGCAGGAATGGGTGTTAGGTTTTGAGAAGAGTCAAAATTCCTCAACTTTTCGAAAAAATCTTCTTTTTATTTTTTTATTTTTTTGTCTCTGTATTTATTTCTCATCATTTCAACTTAAATCTTATAATTTTGACTCTCTATATCAAAATTTCAACTTTTCATTTCAAAAATTGCTTTTATTTCAAAATGTAGACTTAAAATTTTGACCTTAAATGAGAAAGTTTGGACTTTTTTCCACATAATGTTAAATTGATTTCTTAAACTTAAGGAGTTTCATCTTAAAGTCTTGAATTTTGTCTTTATTTCTCAAAATTTTCACTTTTTATGTTAAAACTTTGACCTTTTATTTATAAGTTTGAAACAATTCTTACCTTCAGTTTTTATTTTCATCCTCACATCAGAGTAAAAGCTTCTGATGTTTCAATGGTTTGATGTAATTTTCTGTTAAGTTTGTGAATGTTACTGAACAAAGTGAAAACTTCACTAAAGTTTGATTGAAAGAAAATCGTGAATTGAATTGAAATCGCTGTATCTGCCAGAAAAATCGTAATTTGATCTTTTTCTAAAATCGTTCAGCCCTACTTAGCACCATCATTTTTATTTAAGAATTCTTTAAGTCATAGGGTCACCGCTCCGTGAGAGACTGCGTGAGCAAATTGTGTCATGTTTGTAAACATGTTTTTGCTTTTTTTTGCCTTTTTGCTTGATGTGTTTGTTGTTTCTGGTACTTTTGAAGCCGGCCTCAAGTGGACACTGGAGGAACTGCAGTTTTTGACGCTTTTACATCGCGTCATATTTGCAGACCGGACTTTGATGCTTTGTGTCATCATTGGACAGGTGTGATCATGTGACGTTTAAAGTCTCAAACAGACGACCAGGTGACCGGACTCACCTGACAGGATGAGCAGGTAGATGACACGTGACGCCGAGCAGCTCTGCCTGTCGTCTGACCGGACGGCCATCGCAGCCACGGCTTCTGTTTGAGCGAGGAAGAGGTTAAAGGTCAAAGAGGTCAGAGGTCACCGACAACACCTGATCAGTAAAATCTGCCTGGAAACACTGGACTAGCTCTGTTAGCTTAGCATCAGCTCTGTTATTTAAACATGAGATTTATAACTCATTTTGAATATATTTGTTAGCTTAGCATCAGCTTTTGTGTTATAGCATGATTTCTTGTAGCTAAGTTTCAGCATTATCTGTTAGCTTAGCATCAGTTCTTTCATTTAAAACTAAATTTGAATATATTTGTTAGCTTAGCATCAGCTTTGTTGTTATAGCATGATTTCTTATACCTTAGTTTCAGCATTATCTGCTAGCTTAGCATCAGTTCTTTCATTTTAACATAGGATTTACAACTCATTTTGAATATATTTGTTAGCTTAGCATCAGATTTTGTGTTATAGCATGATTTATTGTACCTAAGTTTTAGTATATGTGTTAGCTTAGCATCAGTTCTATCATTTTAACATAGGATTTACAACTCATTTTGAATATATATTGTTAGCTTAGCATCAGCTTTTGTGCTATAGCATTACTGCTTGTAGCTAAGTTTCAGTTTATGTGTTAGCTTAGCATCAGTTCTTTCATTTGAACATAAGATTTACAACTCATTTTGAATATATTTGTTAGCTTAGCATTAGCTTTTGTGTTATAGCATGATTTCTTATAGCTTAGTTTCAGCATAATCTGTTAGCTTAGCATCAGTTCTTTCATTATAACATGAGAATTACAACTCATTTTGACTATATTTGTTAGCTTAGCATCAGCTTTCGTGTTATAGCATGATTTCTTATAGCTTAGTTTCAGCATTATCTGCTAGCTTAGCATCAGTTCTTTCATTTAAACCTGAGATTTATAACTTATTTCGAATATATTTGTTAGCGTAGCATCAGCTTTTGTATTGTAGCATGATTTCTTGTGGCTAAGTTTCAGTTTATGTGTTAGCTTAGCATCAGTTCTTTCATTTTAACATAAGATTTATAACTCATTTTGAATATATTTGTTAGCTTAGCATAAGCTTAACTGTTATAGCATGATTTCTTATAGCTAAGTTTCAGCATTATCTGCTAGCTTAGCATCAGTTCTTTCATTTTAACATAAGATTTATAACTCATTTTGAATATATTTGTTAGCTTAGCATCAGCTTTGTTGTTATAGCATGATTTCTTATAGCTTAGTTTCAGCATTATCTGTTAGCTTAGCATCAGTTCTTTCATTTAAACATGAGAATTATAACTAATTTTGAATATATTTGTTAGCTTAGCATCAGTTCTTTCATTTTAACATGAGATTTAAAACTCATTTTGAATATATTTGTTAGCTTAGCATCAGCTTTTGTATTGTAGCATGATTTCTTGTAGCTTAGTTTCAGCATTATCTGTTAGCTTAGCATCAGCTTTTGTATTGTAGCATGATTTCTTCTCGCTAAGTTCCAGTTTATGTGCTAGCTTAGCATCAGTTCTTTCATTTAAACATGAGATTTATAACTCATTTTGAATATATTTGTTAGCTTAGCATCAGCTTTTGTATTGTAGCATGATTTCTTATAGTTTAGTTGCAGCGTTATCTGTTAGCTTAGCATCAGTACTTTCATTTAAAAATGAGATTTAAAACTCATTTTGAATATATTTATAAGCTTAGCATCAGCTTTTGTATTGTAGCATGATTTCTTGTAGCTAAGTTTCAGCATTATCTGTTAGCTTAGCATCAGTTCTTTCATTTAAAACTAAATTTGAATATATTTGTTAGCTTAGCATCAGCTTTGGTGTTATAGCATGATTTCTTGTACCTAAGTTTCAGTTTATGTGTTAGCTTAGCATCAGTTCTTTCATTTAAACATGAGATTTATAACTCATTTTGAATATTTTTGTTAGCTTAGCATCAGATTTTGAGTTATAGCATGATTTCTTATAGCTTAGTTTCAGTTTATGTGTTAGCTTAGCATCAGTTCTTTCTTTTAAACATGAGATTTATAACTCATTTTGAATATATATTGTTAGCTTAGCATCAGATTTTGTGTTATAGCTTAGATTCAGCATTATCTGTTAGCTTAGCATCAGTTCTTTCATTTAAACATAAGATTTACAACTCATTTTGAATATATTTGTTAGCTTAGCATCAGCTTTCGTGTTATAGCATGATTTCTTGTACCTAAGTTTCAGTTTATGTGTTAGCTTAGCATCAGTTCTTTCATTGTAACATGAGATTTTTAACTCATTTTGGATATATTTGTTAGCTTAGCATCAGCTTTGTTGTTATAGCATGATTTCTTACAGCTTAGTTTCAGTTTATGTGTTAGCTTAGCATCAGTCACAGTGGTTTGACTTTGATTTTCAGGCTTTTGTTCTGTTGATGCTAACGATGCTAACAGACTGAGCTAACAGACAGAGCTAGGCTAATGGAGGCTGTGAACTCGCTGTTTTTTCTGCTTCATAAACCACAAAGTGACATTTCTCAGGTGTGTGAACTTACCTGAGAAAACCCGGGATACAAACACAGCGAACAGGTGAAGCTAACCCGTTAGCATTGAGCTGCTAACAATAAACCAACGACGTTAGCACCGGACAGTTAGCACGATCATGCTAAGAGGCTACAGCTAACCCGACTTTCTTCACCCCCCCCCCTGAGTTTAACCCGGGTCAAACTGGACCAACCCGGGTCAGACTGAGCTGGGCCGCTCGGAACATCACGGAGATTAGCATCGTTCCGACATCTTTCTGTGTGTGTGTGTGTGTGTGTGTGTGTGTGTGTTAGCCGTTAGCTTCAGTGACGAGAACAACAACAGTCTGCAGCCGTGTGTGCGCGCGCGCGTATGTGCGTGTGCGCGTGCGTGTTTGCGTCAGAGCTCAGCCTCCCCACGTCACAGTTTAATCTCCTGTGGTTAAAAAAGGATCCCAGGGTCATTTTTACTTCATTATTAAAGGACATGATGTTATTTTATTACTTATAAATACTTTTACTTATTTATTACTTATTATTGGTTCAGATAAATGATTTTTTTCAAAGATATCAAACCTTTAAAGAACGTCATTTTCCTAAATGTTCAGTGTTTTTACCAGCTACATAAGGACGATAATAAAATCTTTAAAAATATCTTAGTTTGTATAAAATCTGAAAAAATATTTTCACCTGTAGGCCGCCATTGTTGTTTACGCAGTAATAACATCTGGGTAGTGACGTCATATGGTTGCACCTAAAACAGGAGCTAAAGGCTAAAACAGTAATTAGCAGCTAAAACAGCAGATCCAGGCTAAAACAGGAGCTAAAGACTATAAGGCTAAGACACAATTTAAAGACTTAAACACAACTTGAAGGCTCAAAGAAGAAATAAAAGACTAAAACAGGAGCAAAAGGCTTTAACAGGCTCTGCTTGGTGAGGTTGGAGTTGGTAGATGAGACCTGGTAGGACACAACCAGGATTCACTAACGTTACTGAAACGTCTCAGAGCACCGAGCTGTGAGGAGCGAAGCTAAATGTAGCTGCTGCCAAACTACGCTACAAACTCACAAAGTTTGATTGTTGTCATGTTTCAAACAAAAGCATAACTGTTGATAAATACATGACCTCGTTGTGTTGTAACCAATAAAGAAATAAAGAAAGGTCATTTTCCTAAATGATCAGTGTTTTTACCAGCTACATAAGAACCATAATAAAATCTCTCTAAATATCTTAGTTTGTATCAAATTTGAACAAATATTTTCACCTGTAGGCCGCCATTGTTGTTTACGCCGCAATAACGTCTGGGTAGTGACGTCATATGGTTGCACCGGGCTGGATCTCACACAGGATCATATAAGTCCTGGAGCGGACTTCAGTGGTTTCCAGAGGAAGTTTTGTGGGTTTGTGTTGGAAAATAGTCGGCACAGCATTTGGCTTTAGTCTCCGTTTATAATGACCCACACCTGTCAGCTCTTTCATCAGCATGGGCCGGCTAAATGCAGCAAATGCTTCTGGGGAGAAGTGGCCAGAACATAGCCGCGGCTCCATGGGAAGTTGTTTACGCCCACAAGCCATTTCCCACAACTTCCTTCTTTTCTTGTCTTTTGGGAAGCTGTGCAGACGAACATCAGTCTCCTTGTTTCCTTTGGACTGAAAAGTGCACCCAAAAGCAGCCACATGTGGCATTATTATGTTTTTTTCCCTCCTCAAACCTCGTGACTTACGGCGACTAGTAGTGAGGAAACGGCCAAATCCAGATGCACCAAGCAACCAATCTACGTCATCAACCCAGAATGCATTGCTGCAGTAAAACAATGGCTGCGCCCGAAGGATAGAAACTGTGTTTTAAACTGTATTTTTTTAAAAGAAAAACCAATTTGTTATGTCTTTTAACAACAAATTCTAGTTAGAGACAAACATTTAAGCAGATTCATGCCTGTTAGTCCTTACAGTCGGGTTCACTTTTAAAAAAAGTCTCACGTCTAGATACTTACCTGATTATACTCCCCCATTCAAAACATGAGGCTGTCAGCATTTAAACAGGTTAACTCTAAACGATAATTTCTATTTAAACATGAGCTAAAGGCTAAAACAGGAGCTTAAGGCTTAGACATTAAAAATACATTATTTGTTGTCTTGAATTACGAAAAGTAGAGTAAATTTNTATACCACTTACATATACCACTAACACAGTATATACCACTTACATATACCACTAACACAGTATATACCACTTACATATACCACTAACACAGTATATACCACTTACATATACCACTAACACAGTATATACCACTTACATATACCACTAACACAGTATATACCACTTACATATACCACTAACACAGTATATACCACTTACATATACCACTAACACAGTATATACCACTTACATATACCTCTATCACAGTATATACCACTTACATATACCACAAACGCAGTGTATACCACTTACATATACCACTAACACAGTATATACCACTTACACATACCACTAACACAGAGTAAACCACTTACATATACCACTAACACAGTGTATACCACTTTCATATACCACCAACACAGTGTATGCCACTTACATATACCACTAACACAGTGTATACCACTTGCATATACCACTTACACAGTATATACCACTGATGTGTATCACTTATACAGTATTAAACCACTGAACTATCACTATCAGTATATAACACTAACATTAATCACATACACGGTGTATACCACTAACATATCACTTACACAGTACAAACCAACCACAAATATCGTTTACACTGTGTATACCACTAATATATATTACTAACAGTGTTTACCACTAACATATATTAATAACACAGGATACCACTATCAGTATATAGCTTACGCAGTATGTACCAACCACAAATATCACTTACACTGTGTATACCACTAACATATATCACTAACAGTGTATACTGCTAAAATATATCAATAAAACACAGTGTATTCCAATTTCAGTATATAACTAACACAGTGTATACCATCCACAATGATCACTTACACTGTGTATACCACTATCAGTATGAAACTAACACTGTATATACCAACCACAAAGATTACTTACACTGTGTATACCTCTAACATTTATCACTTACACTGTATATACCAACCACAAAGACAACATACTCTGTATATACCACTAAAATTTGTTACTAACAGTATATACCACTCACTAACAGTATAAACCACTATCATGGTTACACAGTATATACCAACCACGTATATCTCTTATACTGTGTATACCACTGTTATCTATAACTTACACAGTTAATGCGGTTATTACTGCACATTTCATTTTACTAACACAGTTTAATGGTATATTCACCAGTAACAGGAGGTGTAAACACATTTTTTAAAATGGTATATTCACCAGTAACAGGAGGTGTAAACACATTTTTTAAAATGGTATATTCACCAGTAACAGGAGGTGTAAACACATTTTTCTCGGCTCGGTGTGATTCTATTCTCTTCCTCCATTTTGGTGTTACATCGAAAACGCTCCGCCGGAAGTCCCAGCTGTCTCCTTATTTTCCTTTGGGCTCAGAAGGTAAATGGACCGGGTTGAACTCATCAGCAAAAATGACAAAATGACCCTTTATAACTGCAACGATGACGACATCGGTCAATAGTAGCGGAAATGACGTCAGGAAACGCCTGTCCTGTCAGAGCCTGTGATGTCACATGTAAAGTGTCTCTGCTGTTTATTAAACTGACAGTGACTGAGCCTTTAATGTTGAACTGGCTTTACCTGTGTCTCTGAACACCTGAGGACTCCTTACCTGTCCAATCACCTGCAATATTTCCTTCCATCATGAATTGATGATTTCATCACATGTATTTCTTTATTCTATGAAACCTGTGTTATTTGAACACATCTTTAAACTATTAAAATATAACATGTTTTTTTGTGTTTTGGTTCCTCAAACCCCCAAAATGTCAGGTGGTGCAACCGTCCTGACAAGTATCCACAGTAATTAAACTCTAAAAATTGAATGTCAGTTATTGTAAATGGAAATTAAAAATACAGTGGCATTATTTTATGCTTGAACCTTTTTAAATAAAACATTCTTTGCAAATAAAAAGAATTTTAAAGCTGTTGAGAAATGTNTTTGTGACCAAGTGGAAAAGTTTGTAGATTTCTCTGAAATACTGATAAAAAAGGTTTTTTCACTTCATTGGTGACTGGAACAATTTCCATGTCAGGTGGTACAACCAATGTAATAATGTGAAATGTTATTTTAACATCAAATTATTTATCTTATTCACAAATAAAAGAAATGAAACACACAAAATGAAAATGTATGAGTCACTACAGACACTTGAGAGATACTTGCCAATAATTTCACACAGAAAAAATAACAGGAACATATAAATATATTTTCATATATTTGGTTGAGCCACCTGACATTTTTGGGTGCTCAAATTAAAAATACTAAAAAATAATGAACCTAAAAACTTTGAAATGTTGTTCAACTACTGAAATCTGTTAGAAAACATAATTCTTCTCTCAGAAATATGTTTTAAAAATACGTTTTTAGACCCTCTATTTGTCATTGACCCAAATATCAACAGGAAGTGATGATGTCAGAAGCGTCACAGTTACTATGGCAACAACAGACACACTTCAGGAGACAGTTTTTTATTAAAATACAGAAAACAGGTCAAAGGTCAAAGGAGGTCAAACAGGGGTCACTGATTGGGCGCCAGGTGGTCGTTAGGTGTAGAGGCGGACGGTGGCGTCGGCTCCGGAGGAGAAGATCCACGGCTGCGTGGGGTGAAAGGTCACATCTAGAACGCCAAGGTCGTGAGTGATCACGTGACCTCTGAGGACTTTGACGGGGACGATCAACGGGTTCTGCAGCAGGTCGCTGAAGGAGAGCGAGAGGAAAACGATGAGTAAAGAAAATAAACAATACTGAGTGAAGTAGTTTTTGTGTTTTTGTTGTTGTTTGTCGTACTTGTAAACCGTCCCGTGGCAAACGATCACGGAGCCGTCATCTGACGCCGAAGCAAAAAGTGGGTAATTTCTGTGATAGGCCACGCCCCTCACCGCCTTCTTATGGTGTCTGTAAACAAACACACAGGATTAAAGGTTACAGACAGGATTAAAGGTTACAGACAGGTGAAAGGTTACAGGTAAACAGTTACAGGTAAACAGTGACAGGTAAACAGTGACAGGTAAACAGTGACAGGTAAACAGTTACAGGTAAACAGTGACAGGTAAACAGTGACAGGTAAACAGTGACAGGTAAACAGTTACAGGTAAACAGTGACAGGTAAACAGTTACAGGTAAACAGTGACAGGTAAACAGTTACAGGTAAACAGTGACAGGTGAACAGTTACAGGTAGACAGTGACAGGTAAACAGTTACAGGTAAACAGTGACAGGTAAACAGTGACAGGTAAACAGTGACAGGTAAACAGTTACAGGTAAACAGTTACAGGTAAACAGTTACAGGTTATCAGTTACAGGTAAACAGTGACAGGTAAACAGTGACAGGTAAACAGTTACAGGTTATCAGTTACAGGTAAACAGTTACAGGTTATCAGTTACAGGTAAACAGTGACAGGTAAACAGTTACAGGTAAACAGTTACCTGAGCATCCTGTAGGGTTTGGTTGAGAGGTCGAGGTCAAACCAGCTCAACCTGCAGTCGTAGCTGCCGCAGATCACATGATCACCTTCAGACAGAAACACAGGTAAGAAGAAGCCCCGCCCACTTCCTGTCACACCTTTCTTAGCTGCATCTCAAAGACACATATTACAGTTTCCTCCCCCATTTCTCTCCTCTCTTCCCTTCTTTATTTTCTCTCTCCTTCCTCTCGCTCCTTTCTTCACTCTCCCCTCTATTTTTTCTCCTCTCTCCTTTCTCCCCTTTTCCCTCTCTCTCCTCTCTTCTCCTCTCTTCTTTCTCCTGTCCTTTGTCTTTTTCATCTCTCCTCTTTTCTCCTCTCTCCCCTCTTCACTCTCTTTTCTTCCCTCTTCTTACTCCTCTCTCCTTCTTTTTCTCTCCTCATTTTCTCCCTTTTCTTCTCTCCTTTCTCCCCTTCTTCCTCTCTTCTTTCTCCACTCCTGCAATCTTTCTTTCCTTCTTCTTCCTCCTTTCTCTCCCTCCTTTCTACCCTCTCTTCTCTCTCCTGTCTCCTCTCTCCTTTCTCTTTTTTTCTTTGCCTTTTCTCCCCTCTCTGCTTCTTCCTTTCTCTCCTCTCTCCTTTTCTACCCTCTCTTCTTACTCCTCTCTCCTCTCCTCTTTCTCCTGTCCTTTGTCTTTTTCTTCTCTCCTCCTTTCTCCTCTCTCCCCTCTTCTTACTACTCTCCTCTATTCTCCCTTCTGTCTCCCCTAACTCCCTCTTTTCTCTCCTCACTTTCTCCCTTTCCTTCTCTCTCCTTTCTCCCCTTCTCTCTCCTTTCTCCCCTTCTTCCTCTCCTTTCTCCACTCCTGCAATCTTTCTCTCCTCCCTCTCTTCTTCCTTCTGTCTCCCCTTTCTCCCTCCTTTCTACCCTCTCTTCTTACTCCTCTCTCCTTTCTTTTTCTTCTCTCCTCCTTTCTCCTCTCTCCCCTCTTCATTCTCTTTCTCCCCTCTCTTCTTAAACTTCTCTCCTTCTTTTTCTTTTTCTCTTCTCTTCTGTCCCCTCTCCTCTATTCTCCCTTCTGTCTCCCCTAACTCCCTCTTTTCTCTCCTCGCTTTCTCCTTTTTCTTTTCTCTCCTTTCTCCCCTTCTTCCTCTCTCCTTTCTCCCCTTCTTCCTCTCTCCTTTCTCCCCTTCTTCCTCTCTCCTTTCTCCACTCCTGCAATCTTTCTCTCCTCCCTCTCTTCTTCCTTCTTTCTCTCCTTTCTCCCTCCTTTCTACCCTCTCTTCTTACTCCTCTCTCCTTTCTTTTCTCATGTCCTTTCTTTTTCTTCTCTCCTCCTTTCTCCCCTTTTCCCTCTCTCCCCTCCTCTTTCTCCTGTCCTCTTTTTCTCCTGTCCTCTTTTTCTTCTGTCCTCCTTTCTCCTCTCTCCCCTCTTCATTCTCTTTCTCCCCTCTTCTTACTCCTCCCCTTCTTTTTCTCTCCTCTATTCTCCCTTCTGTCTCCCCTTACTCCCTCTTTTCTCTCCTCGCTTTCTCCCTTTTCTCCTCCCTCCTTTCTCCCCTCTCTTCTTACTCCTCTCTTTTCTCCCTCCCCCTCCTCTCTCCTCTCTCCTCTCTCCTCCCTCCCTCCCCCCCTCACCTCCGGGGTGCACGGCCATGCTGGAGATCCACTTTGAGTTGGCCTGTAGTTTTTTGGTCATTTCCTGTTTGACGAGGTTGTAGATTCTGACCGAACGCTGCGTAGCGACGAAGAAGTAGGGCCTGATGGGGTGGAAGGATACGCTCTGCACCAGACCTTTGTTCTTCCTGAAGGGGTTCTGGCTCCGCCTCTTGCTCACCTGGTGGATCAACACCTGCAGGTTGCTGGAGTGATCCGGCATCACCGAGGCCAGGTAATCCCCTTTGGCGTGCCACGCCACCTGCTGGACGGCCTGTGAAGATCAGAGCGATTAGAGCGGCTCAGTTTTTACACGTTTCTTTATCCAACCTCAGTTAACCAACCACAAATAAGTAACTAACTGCTGATATTAGGGAGCTAGTTTTTACTTTGTGCAATAAAAGAAGTTGGTTTTGAGGATTTCAACCAAATATGGAGAGTGAATAATACGTGAACATAAATTATGATAACTCAAAGCGAATTATCAGATAAGACTAAAACTTGGGCATGTAATCATGTAACGCAGTGGTTCCCAACTTTCTCCAAATCAGGGCCCACTTTTAAAGCTCAAAAATGTTTGAGGCCCTCCTCCAACCCAGTGTTGTTTTTGGCAGCTATTTTAGTTTTAGTCTTAGTTTTAGTCTTTTGGACGAAAATGCTTATTAGTTTTAGTCACATTTTAGTCATTTCTATATGTGATAGTTTTAGTCTAGTTTTAGTCAACAAAAACTCAATAATGTTTTCTTTGTTGTTGTTTTAGCAAATAAAAAAGAAAAAAAGAAGAAAGCATTAGTCTTAAGTTATATTAGGTCACAACACTGATTTACTTTAATTCTATTTCATGCTACATGGAGAGATTCTGCAATTACTGAACTCTCTGAAGGATAGAACTATAAGTTTACATACACTCAGTAAATCCACGGGTTTTTTAGCAAAACTCCTGCTCAGACATCACACTCAAGCAGTCTGTCAGTCGCTACCGCTACACACACTGTGCCCCGCTCTCTCAGATGCATTCACTGACTTATCCAATTATTTTGTTATACTGACTTATGTTTTAAGTTTTAAGTTTTCTGTTCTCCACAGTTTCCACATTCAAACATAAGCTCAGCAGTGTAAGTAATCACATCATGATGTGGGATCACTAAATATGGAGATAATCATGGAGACCACAGGTGTGTTGTGCAGAATGTGCGCTGAACGTCAGGTGGTGGGTGTGACCAAACATAGGATGCAGAATCATCGCTGATATTTTTTAGCTTTTGACGGACAGATCACACGCACAATAGGCAGAAATATCACACATTTTGAACGTCTGACAGAGCAGCCACAAACATTTTCGTCTAGTCTCGTCCCGTCAACGAAAACTCACATACGTCTCGTCATGTTTTCGTCATCAAAGAACCGTGTTTAGCTCGTCACCGTCTCGTTATCGTCATGAAAAAAAGTTACGTCAACGAAATAATTTCGTCATCGTCATCGTTGACGAAAACAACACTGCTCCAACCCAATACATACCGCTATATACGTTTTTTTTAGAACCCCATTTATAACAACGACCCAAAATATAATTTAAAAAAATGTAATAAAACCCAGAATGTGATATCTGGTAGATAATGAAACAGATTTTAAGCCGAAAATGTAGTAAATTTTTGCCCAAATTATGACAACGTGTTACATTCTGGTGCAATTATTATATTTTGGGTTTTACTTTATGCTTTTTCGTTACATTTCAGACTCAGCACTCCGGTTACAATTTTGACATTTTTTGAAAATTTGGGATTTATTACATTTCTTTTCAATGACATTTCAGGTTGTCGTTATTTTTCAGGTCATGCTATCTATAGAGGAATAACATGCCTTCTTAGGGGACTTTTTTTTCATATATTAAAATCAGAACTGTTTTAATTTCCTTTAAAACTTAACCCAGTTAAACATTTTGAATGTTGTTATTTGTATCTTAATTTTTCTATTTGTTCCTTGTATCTTTATATAATTACACTCCAATAAAATACTTGTTTGGAAATGATTTCGCGGCCCACTTGCTATACCTTTGCGGCCCAACAGGGGGCCACGGACCACAGGTTGGGAATCACTGATGTAACGAGTGAACTGTTGTCATTTGAAACACTTAAAGGAGATTCTTTTTTGATGTATTTAAATTTAGAGTCATTTTACCTTGTCCTGGTAACAAAAACAAACCATTATTAATATATTCTGATGTAGAATCAGGCAACACCCGTGGACCTGTGTGAAAACCAAACAGTTGGAAAAATCTTGCCTCATATACCCAATCAAAAAACGATTGAATTATAAAACTATCACCCCAAAATAAACAACAAGTTATTCCCAAACGTAATAAGAAGGGGGATGCTTTCAGCTTTAATGTCTGACTCTTCATCCACTTTTTCATGTTCCAGTTTCACTGAAGTCTGACGTTCTTTTCAAAGCCAATTTCATCCACTCGAGTCTGAAAACAACTTTTGTTGAGCTACTAAAACTGAATTATATGTTGCATATTTTTTTACAAAGTGCTGCTGAGTATTTTGTGAAGTCTGGATGCTATTTTACACATAAAAGCAAGATTTACTTTGTAGTTTTTCTTAAATATGTGAATAAGAAAATTTGTTCATGTTAGTGATTTAAGCTTCTACCTTGTTAACGTATTTCTCATCATTGCTGTTTTTAAAAACACTAAAATGTTAGAAGTCACACAGTGAGACAAAAACAAATTCATAATCATTTTCAAATCAAACATTAGCCCCTGAAGACTCTACAGGTGTGAGGTCTCACCTTCGGGTGCTGGATCTTGAGGCGGATTCCCTGATTTAGCTCCTCCCCCTCTGTGTCGATCCAGGTGGCCGTACCTTCGCCTTCGTTAGGCTCCTCCTCCTGCTCCGACGCCAGGAGGCGCTCTGACGCCGAAACGACCTGTTTGTCTGCCAGGGAGGGAGAGAGGACCAGCACCAGGGCGTCCCTGAGAGAGAGAGAGAGAGAGAGAGAGAGAGAGAGATAATCAAATGGCGCTTTTCCACTCTACAGTTCCAGCTCTACTCTACTCGTCTCTACTGGGTTTGGTTCTTTTCCTCTAGCCCGACTACAGACTCACGGTGGGCGTGGATCTTATAACACAGCTGCGCTAAAGTGCTGCGCAGAAGTGCGTGCATGTTCATCTATAACGCCACACAAACATCATTTTGTACTAACATATGTGCCACCGTGGTCTTTAAAGGAAAAAAAAAAGCTTTATAAAGATTTCATTAAAGTAATACAGCGGCTCAATGTGGGTCGTCATGACAACGGAGGTAAACAACAGCCTGGTGCTGCTGCACGCGGAGGAAAACGAAGGAGCTGCTTCCTGACATCAACTCTTCCCTGGATCCAGTGAGATCACTTTAATTTTTGATTTTTGGGCCTGGTATAGCAGAGATTTGTTGTTGATCAATCANAACTGGTTTTCCTTTTTGGTTCCCTGTGGATTAATGGACTGATTGGTGCTTAAAGACTCTCGTGGCAGACAGATCGCTCCTGCACCGACCAACTTTGATTTAATTTAAAAGACTCTTTAAAGCCAACTATCTTTGCTGTTAACTTCTTTTTGCTTTAAAAAGGACTTTTAACTTCTTTAGGAATCATGAAGGAGCATTTTAGGGCTGTATTTTGTCTTCATTCAGTCTGGTTCTGTGCCGTCAGGTTTAAATGTCATTAAAAACCCGTCGCTGACTTATTCCTTTGCCTCTTATAAGTGATTTGTTCAGAGTCAGAAGCTGCAGAGACGACATTCTCTGACCAATGAGTGACCGGCAGTCCGTCCACGTCACCTTTTAGTATCAGCTTTACTCTCTTAGAACCAGGGTAGAGTAAAAGGGCCAAGAGAGAGAGAGATAATTGGAGAGAGAGAGAGAGATGGGTCCTTACAGGGCGACGGCCAGCAGACAGACTGATGGGTTCGGGTTCCAGGCAACGCATTTTACGGCTCCGCCCACTTTAACGGTCTTCAGGCAGCGAGAAGAACAAACCTCCCAGAACCTCACGGATCCATCGTCACTTCCTGTTTGAATACAAACAGATCACAGTTAAAACAGAGCACAGGTAAAGAGAGAGAGGTGCACAGGTGAGAGGAGAGTGTTACCTGAAGCCAGCCACTGTCCTGATGGAGAAACACTGATGGAGCGAACCAGACCAGTGTGACCACGATAAACCTGGAAACACAGAAACAGAATTAATGAAAGAGGAAAAACCTGCTGTTATAATAAATCAATTCACTTTTAGAAAGATCTGCCAGGATTTTCTGTTTGGTGTTGATCACTGCGCCCCCTGTGGCCAGAATTGGTAGTGTTTTCCCGATATAAAAACTCAGTTTCCCATGATCACCCACTGCTGTATCCAGGACTCTGAACTTTCAATTACACCCATAAAAACTCGTTCCTCCGTTGGTTAATGTGCGTTTTTTTTTTTTTACAGAGAACAAATTTATTTATAACAACAAACTCCTGCAACTTCAACTAAAATTTTCAGGAATTATTTATATTTTTGCAAAAGGGAAACAAGCATGTTTTTCTTTTTATTTAACGCATGTGGTGAGGCATCATCATGATCATTTTTTGCAACTTTACACGCATTTCAGTGAGAAAATAAAGTTACACAATATCGCTTTTAATTAAAAACCAGTCAAATTTGGAATAATGAGTCAAAAGTTTGAGGTTAAAAATCGAAATTGTGAGTTTGCAAAGTCAAAATTTTGAGATGAATTCATTCTTATCAGAGAAAAGTTTAAATTTTGAGATTAAAAGTCTAAATTATGAGATAAGAAAATTGAAATTATGGGATAAGAAACCATAATTTTGACTTTATCAGGGCAAAAGAAAAAGAGAAATGTGCTACTGTTCAGTATTTGTGTTTAAATAAATGTTTGGGTTATGAAGCTACTTTGTTGTCCATGAGGATATTTGGATATTTCTGCACTTCACTTTTTGGGTGTTTTAGAAAATGCTCATCTTCTTTCATTAAGTTTCTGGTTTCATTTTCGTTCCACACTGATTCAAAACTCTGGTTTCATGTGACACTTACAAAGATGTTCGTCTTCTTTTTAACTCAACTTTTCTTCTTTGAACACTTTTCCAACTTTATAAACTCAGCTTGTATTTTTGCTTAATGTGTGTATGTGTTTAGATGTGTGTGTGTGTGTGTGTGTGTGTGTGTGTGTGTGTGTGTTTACCAGAGACTGTGTGGTGGGAAACGGCTGCAGGTCTTTGGGTTTGGGCAGTTTTGGAATCAGATCTTCAGGGTTGACGTTGACCTGCAGAAAAACAAACGGATGTGATTGGGTGAGAAAGAGTCAGTGCTGCTCTCTGATTGGCTGAAGGTGTTCAGAGCGACAGGTACCCTCATCTTCCTCTGGCGCGGGCACAGGTAAAGGTCGAGGCAGCGCTCGAAGCGTTCGTGAATGAAACGAGGAAACGCGGGAACCAGACGAAGACTGGAGAAGGAGCGAGGGACGAACGGGAGCTTCCTGTCCGAGGGATCCTGCTGCTCCCACAGCGCCTTCTACAGGTGAGAGAGGGACAGGTGAGAGAGAGGTTAGAGAGAGACACACAGGTGAGAGACAGACAGGTGAGAGAGGGACACACAGGTGAGAGACAGACAGGTGAGAGACAGACAGGTGAGAGAGGGACAGACAGGTGAGAGAGAGACAGGTGAGAGAGGGACAGGTGAGAGAGGGACACACAGGTGAGAGACAGACAGGTGAGAGAGGGACAGACAGGTGAGAGACAGGTGAGAGAGAGACAGGTGAGTCAGCTGTTTCTGGTTTCAAACCACCAATCAGCTGCCTCTCAGCCTCACCCTGCGATGTTATTGGTGGACACACTCTTGGCGAGCGAGAGTCCAGAGCGAACTCTCCTGGAGCCGAGCAGAGACTGACGCAGACTGTCGGAGGGATAGATCGCCGAGCTGGGGCGCTCCTTCATCTGGGCTGAAAACCACAGAAGAAGAAGAAGAACAGGTCAAAACAAAACTAGAGACAGAAAGCTCTAGTGGACACTCAGGGAACTGCAGGTTATTTAAACACTCACTTTTATTTCTCAGGGCCACGTTCTGCAGAGCCGTGCTGTTTCTGACCATCGACAGCTTTTGTTGCTGGGGGAGAGAGAGAGAGAGAGAGAGAGACAGGTGAGTCAGAGAGTCAGACAGGTAGTGAGGTAAGCAGACAGACAGGTGAGACAGGTCTTACCCTCTGCTTCATCTTTGCACAGCTGGCCAGGCTGTCTCTGCAGCGGTTATGGATGGTGACATTACAGGCTGAGAGAGAGAGAGAGAGAGAGAGAGAGAGAGAGAGAGAGAGAGAGAGAGAGAGAGAGAGAGAGACTGTTAGGATGAACATCATAACCTGACCTCACCTGTTCACCTGTGTCACCTCTGTTCTCATGAGCTCAGTCTTCTGGAAGCTACAGCAGGTAATTCAACCACACACCATAGAGAAAACAGAGCTAGCTCCATGCTAACGTATATGGGGAATTACATTCATATGCTAGTGGTTAGCAGACATGGAAATAACTTTAGTTTAAAACAGAATTTCATCTTTCATCACAGAAACATGAAACAATTACTCTTTGTGAACAACACTGAAACATCTAAATGTGAAAATACTAATAGGTAAATGACTTCAGCACAACTACGGCAAGCTCAAGGTTCCAAACTACTCAAAGCATTGTTAGGTGGAGCTACTTCGGTTAATAAAACACAATTTTTTAAAATCAGAATTATTATTTTACTGTTTATTTAACTTTGCTTTTATATTTTCATTAATTTAATAAAACAAATAAAACTAAAAACAGATTTAACTGTATTACAGATCAGGACGTTTACACATTAAGTCAAAACTTTAAGGGAGGAAAAATAATTGCAGGTGAATACACAGACTCAGACTTTATTTCTTTTTTAAATTATTAATAATATTATATTATTGTTATAATTTTTCTCCACTTGCTCTGTCTCCATTTACAGAACAATTTGTCATGGCAAAACTTTTATTGTTTTTTTTTAACTCATGATGACTCTGTCTGTGTTGATTTCTTTTTCTTCTCTTCTTTCTCTCACTACTTTAATTATTTTATCATTTAATCAAATCCAAATTCATCCAAAGTTATTGTGACGTCCGCACCAAAAAACAGCACAATAATACAAAAATTAAAAAAAAAAAAATTAAAATTTGTTTTTCTGTTGTGTATTTGTCGTTAAATAACAAAAAAATTATATATAAGGGTCAATGACAAAAAGAGGGTCTAAAAACGTATTTTTAAAAAGTTCTTTTAAAATGGATAAAAACATATTTCTGAGAGAAGAATTATGTTTTCTAACAGATTTCAGTAGTTGACCAACATTTCAAAGTTTTTAGGTTCATTATTTTTTAGTATTTTTAATTTGAGCACCCAAAAATGTCAGGTGGAGCAACCAAATATATGAAAATATATTTATATGTTCCTGTTATTTTTTCTGTGTGAAATTATTGGCAAGTATCTCTCAAGTGTCTGTAGTGACTCATACATTTTCATTTTGTGTGTTTCATTTCTTTTATTTGTGAATAAGATAAATAATTTGATGTTAAAATAACATTTCACATTATTACATTGGTTGT